>JAXQQM020074361.1:0-12610 GCA_034641835.2 Pinus albicaulis
AATCTGTACATTTGATTGTGTTCTAAATATAAAGTTTCAATGCATACCTTTTGTGTGTTTTTCACATTATGGAGATCAAAATATTTCTCCATCTATAGTATTCATGTTACGGGATCTTTGCCATCAAACTTCCTCGTATTGGTATTTGGAATATGGTGGGTATTCATTCCAATGTTAGAGTCTATGAAATCATGATTAACTTTTCTTTTTTTCTCATCATGAGTTTCCTCTACTACCTTTTCTCCATTAGGAATATTTTCTTGTAGCAAATTTGTCAAACCTTCTTTCAAACCTTCAATTTTTTCTTCTATACCATCAATCTTAGCTTCCATGCAATTATTCAAATACATCTTAGCTTCCATGCCATCCTTCAAACCATCCATCATAGCTTCTATGTATGATTTTAAACCATTCATGTCACCTTTTAAACCATCGATGTCACCTTTTAGTTCATCTTTGGTTACTATTTGTGAGAACGAAATTTGTTGCACTTGGTCCTGTAATTTTGATATATCATGCTGCAATTATTCCTCTTCATGTGTCATAGTAGAGATTTCTTAGGGCTTAATGGGTGTGGAATTTTTTGTTTCGGGAGGCATTTTAGAACCCAATACTGATATATATGCTTCAATATTCCCTTGGAATCACTTCAAAATGATTTTTCAAACAAAATTTATGCAATTTTAAAAAATGCACACTTTTTTTCTTACTTTGTAGAATCTAGATATTGAATATGTTGTATAATTTACGATATTCAAGGTACGAACTTGATCTGTAGTAGCCTTATATGTCTTCTTTATAATTTCGTAGGCCGAGACTCTATTGGGATTCTTCTGGTACTCTGTTAGGATTCTTCAAGTTAAGAAGTTATACCAAATCTCCATGATGACCCGATTATGGGCTGATTGATAGGCCAGAAGTTGTAATGGGTGCCACATGTCACTGGCTGACATTCCTCTTAATTAATATGGAAAACTAAAGTTCATGTAATTTTGACTAATTTTTATATAATTCAAATATGATACAGAAATGAAATTCATGACGATTTTATGATGATTTTCACCGGGACACCTCTTTGAGACTAAACAAATTAGAATTTACAAAAATCTAAGTTCTCCGGATGTGTCTCGAAAATATGGTAGAAAAAGCTCTGAAATTGAATTTTGCTTTGAGATTGTGGGAATTTCAACTCCACATTGTTTCAATTTTAAAAGCACGAAGATTGAAACAGAAAAAAAACATTATAGAAAATACCAAGATGATATGTTTTAAGAAGTGAAACCCCTAGAATCAGGCTCTAATACCAAATGTTGCTCATGCACCAACTCACAAAACAATAGAAATAATAGATCAAAAGCACCAAAATATATCCTCTTCACCGAGGTGGTACCTCTATGGTACCACCCTCTATTATTTATATTGTTCTATGAGTTGGTTACATAACAAAAGTTATGGGTACAACCATATCAATCAACAATATTACATTTTTCTTTTTTTATATATCCTTATATATTGAGGGTTTGTGGAGTATTCATTCTAGCCAATGCATGACATGATATTGTTGGAGTAGTCTCTTCTAGCTATAGATCTTGTGATGGTTACGATTCTTGGTCTTCTTCCTCTTCACACTCTATGTAGAATAAAAACATATATGTCCTTACCTATTTTATCACAATTCAAACGCAATCATTTTTCTATTCCATTCATCCATTTTTTGGGGTATCAACCTTGCTTGTTGAGTAAGGTTAAGGAGAGGAGAATGTTATCTATAATTTTTTGTTACCATATTTTATTGGAATTTTATGCAGCTAGAATGAAAACATGATATAGAGATTGATACGAAAATGGATTGTACTTGAAAAGGGTGCAAGGTATCCATTTTCGTTTATGTAAATGAGTGCAAATACTCCAAATTTTAAATCTGAAAATGTGAGAACTTCTTATTTCTAATACAGAGATAGACTGTAGGGGCATTTACCGGATATGTCACCTTTCAAAGAAAGGATGAATCCAGAAGCTACCTGGCCCACTTACAGACTCTGCCTAAAGAAATAATAGAAGTAAACACTCAGACTTAATTAAAATCCCCTTACTCAAACATGACATTATGCAGAATTTTTGCTTGGAAGAGGTGTATGTCTTTTCTTCTGTTTATGTGTTTTAAGTTTATTTGTTTTTGCTGAAACTTAACATGTATATCAGCAACATAATTCAACCATAGAATAACAAAACACAACAACAATATAATATAGGAGTTCACCCCAACTCTTGGGCTACATCTCCTTTGAGCTTCGTCAACATGACTAGACTCTTTGGGATTAAGGTACTTAAATTCTTTTAAAAGCTCCACACTTAACCAAAATGAATATGAAAATGATTCAAAGGGGTGAGAATACCATTTTAAATCCCTTTAATGGTTGTCCAATTCCTGCAAACAGCTTTAGGCTTCCGTGGACACACATACTTCTGTTGGTGCACTAAGCTTCTCTGAGCTTCTAAATGGCACAAACTCCCTCAGATTTTTGTTTCTGCTCCTGAAACCACTACTGCTGCATCCAATAATGATCAGACATCAAATACCAACTAATAAATTACTTACATTAAGCACATCCCCAAAAATGGCTCTCCTCCATAGTTTTCCCAGGGCTGCCCACGACTTCATATCAACTTCTTGAGCTGTATAAGTACTCAAAATGATATGAAACCACTTCCATTGGTTCCAAAATGACTGAAATAGTCAAGATAGAGTTTTTTTTCATCAAAAACGACCTCCGACTGCTCCGGTTTCGCCTACACACTCTGTTTGGAAAATGGCCTTTAGAACTTAAATGAAGCTTTTTGGCTTTCTAAAGTTCTTAACGGGCTCTGAAAACCATATAAAAAGATTCAAAAGGCATGAAATAGCTAATAATACCTATTCATTTACCTTAAACAGAGAAACACAGTCCAATACACAGCCTTCTCCTTCCAGGCCCTAATGGCTCCTTCTTCTTCTTCGATGCTTAAACCTCTGAATATGACCTCTGTTAGATTTCAGACCTGCTCCATTGAGTCTAGAAGGTCAAAGAGACCAAAAATAAATAAAAAAATTACTCCAAAAGGATCTCCCATGTGAAAGATATGCCATATTTACTCACTGTCAGTCTCCCCTTTAAAAAACTCAAGTTAAGTTTAGTTAATTGCAAGATAAGTCTGCCAAAGATGGAGGGTCCGCCAAAAATGACGCTAAAATGGAGGAGCCACTAACAGTTTCATTAAATGTCACCTGGACATGTTCACATGCTATGGATCCTTATCCAAACATTAAACGTTTAACCGCATTGAAATTCCCACCGGTTGTGGAGGGCCTACGGTTTTGTGGATGCGGTCACGTGATTGGGGAGAGGGCTAGCTCGAAGCCCCTCCGTAACCTCCGCTCCAATGCAACGTATTACATAACCTTTGAAATGTGACATTTTCCCACGTAAACCTTTTAAACTTTGGGTTTAAAAATAATTCAAATTTTAATATTATATATGTGGTTTAATACTTAGATTTTAATAAGGTTTAATTAATTTTTGTTTTTAATAATTAATTAAAACATATAATTAATAATATAATATATGATTTAATAAAAACCCATATAAAATATTAAAAAATATATAATTTAATTAATTTATTAAACCTTAATAAAAATAAATAAAATTATCCCAACACATAATTATTAAAAAAAAAAATTCCTTTCAAAATTGAAAGTTATTGGGCGATTTCAAAATGCAATATCTTCTCCATACGGTAACGGTTTTCAGTGTCGTTTGTGGCGTTGGGATCGTATCACCGAGGCCTATCCCGTCGCTCAAGTTCCAAATCAATTTGAGCACTTTCATCTTTAAGCTTTTTCCCAAGCTCATATTTGAGCTCCTGATCGAGATTAAGGTTCAAATAGATGCACCTCATTTTTTATTATTTCCTTTAAATTCCTTATAAATAGGTGTAAGGAATTATCCTTGTTAACACGGAAAAATTGTACACACATTTGTACAATCCAGATGACACCCAAAGTCATCTAGCATAGTGTACAGTTGAAGGCTTTCCAGCTGAAAACATCATGAAATATAAAAATAAAAATTTCTCTAAAGGTTCTAATTATAAATTATACTTGTGCGGCTCATCCAAAAGCAGAAATTAGTGATTGCACGACTTTTTCTTTGATAGTGGCATGGTCAAACAAAAGTTTGAATTATCAGTCCAGGACCACTTCACACACATGGCATTGGGATTCCCTGACATGTACCACCCAAGGAAAATGGAATTTGAGTCTACTTGGAGATATGCAACCCCCAAGGGATCCTCTTGTATTACTCATAAACCATTTTCTCATTAATGAACTAAAGGAGGGAAGAGGAGTTCAAAATTCTATATAAATGGGCTATTGGAATACCAAAAACAAGAAGTAAAGCATTTTTATGATGAAAAAAGTTCTTCATAGCAATCCAACATTTCATAGAGAATAGGATTTCACCATTGGGAGAGTTTTCATTCTTCTTTGAGAGAGAGAGCGGAAGCTTGCAAGGAGATTGAAGAAAGAAACGTTCGTGTTGAGGATTTTTTAGCACCATTTCTCAAATAATTCTCTCTAGGTGTTTGGAATCCATCTATTGTATCTCTTGTAATTTCAGCAGTCAATGAAGGGAGCCCTTTTCCTAAATTTTGTTGACTTTTTTTATTCATTAATATTTTTTCTTTGTATTATCTAGCATATTTTTTATTTTTTTAGTTTATGTTTATGTGTGCATTTCTTCCATTGTTTTGGTGCTTTTTTATTTAATTTTTCCACTGACAACAACCAACTCTTTGTTGAATCCTTGTAGGTAAAAACCAACTCCAAGGGAAGTGCTTTTGGTACTCCATAGCAACAAAAACACAACAACAAGAATGGTGAATCAACTAGTTGTCTTTCTTTGATCTAACGGTTGTTTTTGCAGGACCTTTCTCTTTGCATTTTCGCTCAATTGTGTCACTCTGTCAGTTGATCTTTGTAATTTTTGCAGGCCCCCTAGGACCTGTTGTTGGCCGGAGATAATCAGTTCTTTACTTTTTTCTATCAATCGCGTGGCTTTTGTCACTGACAGGCGCATGGTCCATGCGTCTGTACATAGAAAAACCCATGTGGTTTACAGAGAGCACAAAAATCTATTGTAATTTTTCTTTCCCAGGTGATAGGAAACCTTTAGTGAATTGCCTTCATCTTTGCAAATTTTTTCTAGTTAGTTCAAATTACCTAGTTTCTTTACTAATCTTTGTTAGTAGAGTAATTACATAATCTTTACTTTTAATTTACATTTCTCACATAGCTTAATTAATGGGAGAAGTAAGTGGCCACATTACACATATTTTTCAATTTATTTTTTTGTTTTTCACAAGTAGCATCACTTAATTAGTAAAGGGGTAAGTGGCCCATTATCCACATATCTTGTTTTACTAGCAAAATAATTTTTATTTCATTAATTTTTGGGACTAGGACCAAGTGTTACTAAAGAAAATAAGTAGCCCCTACTTCCCTTGCGTCTTTTAGACTATCATGGAATTGCACATGAATGCTTTCTTAAAGAACTTGAGTTTTCCATCTCCCTATATGCAAACATAGTGTAATACGAAAAGAGTAAGTGACCCACTATCCACATATTATTTGTTTTTCATGAAAAGAATAATCAAGAACTTAGTGTAATTAGAGGATGTTGTAGAGAACCACTGCATGTCCACATTGTCTCAGATTTTTATGCTCACATATTCACTTGCACACACTAAACACCCCATACATTAAGCTTCTCTAAGATTTGTACAAAGGGAATCCAGTTTCAGGAAATTTTGTAGAGTTTGTTTTTTCTTACATTTTCACACCAGAAGTGAAGTAAGACTCCTTAAAAGAAACCATAACATTGAACACATTAAATTCCCCACAAGGGCCAAAAAGTAATGTATAGTTCAGGTATTTTAGGGTGCTTAAAATCCTTCACCATATCATGGAGAAGACTACCTACGCATGCCAAAGACCTGATTCAGATGGGGTTCGACTTAGGTCTCAGTGTGTGAAGTACTATGCGGGACTACCCAACCTACATAGTGCTCGGTACTAATGACTAATTACCAAGAAGCTAAAGACTTTACCTCCCCCGTGAGATGAAGGTATCCTAGTGACGAAAATTTAGGGCATCTTTCCTTATAGGTGGAGGTGTGGGAAGCACTAAAGCCTCATCATTACCTTGGTTGTGTTGAGATTGCAACAAGATGATGAGCTTAGAGGAAATAAATCACCTTCACTAAGTGGGCCCGCAGGCTATTTTTGGCGCAAAGTCTATTTTTAGACTATGTCTATTTTTAAACATATGGATCATGTTCTATGAGTTGCAGGATGCTATTTGTGGATGGTTGGTCAAGTCGGAAAAAATATATGGACTTCTATTTTTAGACATATTGGGCGGAATCTATTTTTAGATTGCCAGTCTAAAAATAGATATGTCGAATATTATTAGCTCTTAATAATATTTTGACTATAAACATTATCTTATTCTCTTGGAGCACTTCAGTTAAGTGCACAGATGTGGCACAAGAGCTAACAGAAGGAATTACGCTATTCCTGAGGGTTAAGTGGAGCTATTGCATGGATACTTCAGTTAGAACTCATGTGATAGAGTTTGGTGGAGTTGATTGAGGAAGTTAATGGAGTTGTGTTCAATTTAACTAATCTAAACATAGTTGAGCTATTTGTATCTAGTTTAACTGATTGATACAATTAGTGAGAGTGGTGTGAATTAATTATTAATTAATTCACTAATTAGAAACTCATTAATCAACTAAAGAATACATCAGTTAACTTCAGTGCATGGACAGTTTCAGTGGAGACCAGTGCAGAGATAGGTGAAAGAGCAGGTTAACTATCAGTTGTGACTATATTGTTGAATATTTGCAACAACCAATGATTGGAGGAGCCCATGAGGATTGCGCAGTACAAGCCAGGTGGTTCAAGTTATTTAATGAGCCATTCTACAACATTGATTACGCAATAGAGGCTGGCTATCAGGTGGCAGAGATTGGAGCATGTGTTTTGCTAGATCTAGCTTGATTAGTGTGTAGCAATTGGAGGTTGTGCTGAGAGCTTGTGAGGAGATTTGTACAATGATTGTTACATGATCTCTATGACATATAATATACAAATAGTTGGGGTTTTCATCTTTAAGCTTTCCCATGAAATACTGTGTTCATATGTGTGATTGTTTATGGTTTTAATGTGCGCATGCAATTGATTTTATTTCCACATGTAATGATCAATGGTAGAAGAGATTCTGTATTGTGCATGAAGCTAAAATAGTGTGTGATCAGGGGAATATCGGTGAATAATATATTATTTATTCAAATTTCTACATGGTATCGGAGTGATATTGATCATTGGAGCAATTGCAAAACATTGAAGTGGTTGAGTTTTGTGCTGGTGGAATTCGAATTTGCAGTAGTGTTTTCTTGGTGTCGAAGTTGAGATGTCTTTCAACGGATTGCGATTGGAGTATGCCCTTGAGGGCAGCTCGAATTATATTGCATGGAAGGACAGGATGGAGGCGGTGCTGGATGACAATGGGTTGAAGGAGTTCATAGATGCAGAAGTTCCAAAACCTACTTCTAGTGATGCTGTCGTACTTGACGCATGGCAAAAGAAGACAACAAAGTGTCGAAGGATTCTGTTGGAAGGTGTGAAGGATCACATAGTATCCAGCCTTCATGGTAAGGCTTCTCCATTCTTGATGTGGAAATATTTGATAGATTTATTCCAAAGCAAGAGCGACCAGAGGAAGTTGGCGCTCAAGGACAAACTCAGGAACATAAAGATGGAGAAAGGCGACAATATGCCCAAGTACCTCATGAAGTTCATCCAATGCAGGGATGAGCTGGGAAGTGTGGGGGTGACTGTTGATGATGAGGACTTGGTGAGCTTGGCTCTCCTTGGGCTTCCGAAGAGTTGGCATTCCTATCAGGACTCTGTCAATGGTCGGGAGAAATTGCCAAGATGGGAGCGACTTTGGTTGGATCTTGTGCAAGAGGAGATAAGGCGGAGTACCAGGGATGGATCCTCATCAAAGAACTATGATGAAGAAAATTTCACTTTGGCTGCCAAAGAAAAGAAGGGGAAGAGCAAGAAAGCTTCTCAATCTAGTGTGAAAGGCAAGAAGCAGGACATGTCCAAGGTGAAGTGCTTTCACTGTCACCAACACGGACATTACGCCACTAATTGTCCACAGAAGAAGAAAAATAAGCAGGCTGCTGGGACTGCAGCTGGAGAGGCCTTAGCCTCACAGTTTGAGCTGGATTTTTCATTGATCGCATGCTTGGTCTCAAGTGTGGCGGGATCAGTGTGGTTTCTTGACAGTGGTGCGTCTTTTCACATGACAGGAGATCGAGATTTGTTTATTGATCTGGATGAGAAAGATCTTGGAGTGCACATCGAGATGGGCGATGATGGTAGATACAGTGCGACCGGTATCGATACCATTTCCTTTGAGAGGGAGTCTGGTAAACCCTTCGTATTGAAGGAAGTGATGCATGTTCCAAGATTGAAGAAGAATCTTATCTCTATGGCGATGTTAGAAGACAAGGGATATGATGTTGTCTTTAGCGAGGGAAAGGCTTTCCTGCGCAGTAAGGCAACTGGTGAGACCCGGAGGATAGGGGTTCGAGTTAAGAACCTTTATCAATTTCAGGTAGACGGCTGCACAGCAATGGCAAGCAAGGCAGAAGGAGTGGTGAGCCGGGATGATGGCGAGTTGTGGCATCGGAGATTGGGCCACCTTCACCATGGAGCTTTGAAGATACTGCAGCAGATTTCTACTGGGCTTCCTAAGGGTACTCTTGCGTAGTCAGATTAGTGCAAGGGATGTACCTTGGGAAAATTTGTGAAAGCCACCTTTCACGAGAAGGATAGTCGCGCCACGACGATCCTTGAGAAAATTCACACAGACGTGTGTGGACCTTTCTCAATAGCTTCGACAGCAAAGCACAGGTACTATGTGATATTTGTTGATGATTTTTCTCGGAAGTGCTGGATCTTCTTCATGCAGAAGAAGAGCGAGACATACTCAAAGTTCTGTGAGTTTAAGGCACTGGTTGAGAAAGAATCAGGGAATTAGGTGAAGGCTCTTAGGAGCGACAATGGTGGTGAATTCATCTCTGGTGAATTCAAGGACTTTTGTAGTACAGAAAATTAGAAGAGAGCTCATAGCACCTCACTGCCACGACGAGAATGGGGTGATGAGCGGAAGAAACGAACGATCGTGGGTGTTTGCCTGACGATATTATCGGGAGCCTTCCCATACACTTGTGGGTTGAGGCATGTTACTGCGATATATGTCTGAAGCTAACATGTCCTCACGGGATAATTGGCATGAGTACACCCGAGGAGGCGTTTTTGCAGTAGAGGCACGATATTTCTGTTTAAGGATTTTTGGTTCCTTTTTGTTTACATTCATGTGACGAAAGGATGCCAGGAAGGAAGCTAGAGCCAAGCTGAGAGGTTGGGATATTTTTGGGGTACATTGATACACCCAGCAACTATGTGTATTTTCCAGATAGTCACAAGGCTTGATGTGTGACGGGATATCAAATTTCATGAGGGAGAAAGCCATGAAGTGTTAAAAGCTTGAGAGGGAGCCACACTTGCATGCAGATGAGGAGCTACTAGTTCCTAAGGATGAGTCTCTGGATGTGGATCAGCCATAAGAGGAGGTTCATGGAGTGGAAGATACCACTCATGCAGCGCCAACCATTAGAGGGCGGAAGCACACTATAGAAGCTGAGCGACTGGCTCAAGATGCAGAAAGGGTTGTAGGAGCACCTACATCACAGTGCAGATAGAGACAGTCACCTGACCGATATATTGGATACATGGCTCTTATGAGAAAGTGTATCATGACAGAGCCATCCTCTTTCGAGGAATATATGGAGGATCCAGCATGGGTAGATGTCATGGTGGAAGAGTATGATTTGATTGTCGAGAAACCGTGCGGGAGATTGTCCCAAATCTGGAAGAGAAATCGATTAATTGGAGTTCGAGATGGATCTACAAAGTGAAGCAAGCGATTTGATGGGAGTGTGGAGAAGTACAAGGCAAGATTTGTTGCAGGGCTTCTCCGCAGTTGAGGGGATCGATTATGAGAAAATTTTTGTCGCAAGGTATTCTTTGCTCACGGACCGATTCTTGCTCTCTCGTTGTGATGGGGTGGCACATTCATCAGATGGATGTGAATACTGCGTTCCTCAATGGGGTGATTGAGGAGAAGGTGTACATAGAGTATGCCCAGGAGCAGTAGCGAGTCACATGTGTGTAGGCTCAAAAGAGCATTGTATGGGTTAAAACAAGCACCTTGTGCTTGGAACACACGGATAGACAATTATTTCACCAGACTTGGATTCTCTAAGAGTGAGGCAGATCCGAAGCTATACCAGATTATGGTGGAGGGTAAGTTCTTGATCATTGTACTTTATGTAGATGATTTGATTTTGTGAGGTGATGGGCTGACCCCGATACACTCCTTCTGCAAGGTTGATCTTGTAAGGATTTTGAGATGAAGGACTTGGGCCTCCTTCGACTATTTTGATGGATTGGAGGTGGCTTGTTGTGATGATGGACTGTTTGTTTCTCAGGGTAAGTATGCTCGGGAGATACTGGAGAAGTTCAACATGCATGGCTGCAAGCCTGTTGATACTCCTCTTCCTGGTGGTTGGAGGAAGGAGGATGCTACTTTGACGGAGGTAGTGGATGCCACTGTTTATCGACAGTTGGTGGGGTCGCTTATGTATCTGGTCAATACACGACC
This sequence comes from Pinus albicaulis, assembly GCA_034641835.2. NCBI lineage: Eukaryota > Viridiplantae > Streptophyta > Pinopsida > Pinales > Pinaceae > Pinus > Pinus albicaulis. Next base: position 10,842 of record JAXQQM020074361.1, read on the forward strand.
CGATATATGCTATGAAGTTAACCAGCTTTCACAAGCTATGGTTAAGCCTACCAAGCTCTTTTGGAAGGCGGGGAAGCATGTATTGCGTTATCTCATAGGCACATCGGGATATGGATTGTGGTACAGACAGTCGGATGAGGTGAGGGCTGTGGCTTCACGGATACAGTTAGGCGAGAGCCAACGAATGACACATACGGAAGGATTTTCGATGTCAGGTGAACACCCGGTTCTTGGTACGGCGGGACGAATCCGTGGCACTCAGTTCAGCAGAGGCCAAGTATATGGCAGCGAGTTTGGCTGCATGCGAGGCTATATGGATGAGGAAGATCCTGGTCGGGTTTTTCGGTTCACACTTAGATCCTACTGTGATATATTGTGATAATCAGAGTTGCATCAAACTCTTGGTTAATCCAGTATTTCATGATAGATCTAAACACATTGACATCCGGTATCATCATATCAGAGATTGTGTGCAGCGGAAGATCATGTTACTTTCATATATTCCCACGGAGGATCAAGATGCTGATATCTTGACGAAGGCGCTCACCAGGAGCAAATTCGAATACCACAAAGGCAGGATAGGGGTGGTAGATAATCCTTATCTTGTTGAGAGGGAGTGTTGAGATTGCAACAAGATGAAGAGCTTAGTGGAAGAAGTCGCCTTCACTAAGTGGACACTTGAGGAGATATTTTTGGCGCAAAGTCTATTTTTAGACTATGTCTATTTTTAGACATGTCGATCATATTCTATGAGTTGCAGGATGCTATTTGTGGATGGTTGGTCAAGTTGGAAAAATAGATGGACTTCTATTTTTAGACATATTGGGAAGAATCTATTTTTAGATTTCCAGTCTAAAAATAGATATGTCGAATATTATTAGCTCTTAATAATATTTGGACTCTAAACATTATCTTATTCTCTTGGAGCACTTTAGTTAAGTGCACAAATGTGGCACAGGAGCTGACAGAAGGAATTACGCTATTCTTGAGGGTTAAGTGGAGCTATTGCATGGATACTTCAGTTAGAACTCATGTGACAGAGTTTGGTGGAGTTGATTGAGGAAGTTAGTGGAGTTGTATTCAGTTTAACTAGTCTAAACATAGTTGAGCTATTTGTATTCAGTTTAACTAATTGATACAATTAGTGAGAGTGGTGTGAATTAATTATTAATTAATTCACTAATTATAAACTCATTAATCAACTAAAGAATGCATCAGTTAACTTCAGTGCATGGACAGTTTCAGTGGAGACCAGTGCAGAGATAGGTGAAAGAGTAGGTTAACTATCAGTTGTGACTATACAGTTGCTATTTGCAACACACAGATAGGTGGAGAAGCCCATGAGGATTGCGCAGTACAAGCCAGGTGGTTTATCTATTTAATGAAGCCATCCCATAGCATTGATTACACAATAGAGGCTGGCTATCAAGTGGCAAAATATTGGAGCATGTGTTTTGCTAGATCTAGCTTGATAGTGTGTAGCAATTGAGGGTGTGCATGAGAGCTTGTGAGGAGCTTTTGCACTATGATTGTTACATGATCTCCATGAAATATAATATACAGATAGTTGGGGTTTTCAGCTTTAAGCTTTCCCATTAAATACTGTGTTCATATGTGTGATTATTTATGGTTTTAATGTGTGCATGCAATTGATTTTATTTCCGCATGTGATGATCAATGGTAGAAGAGATTCTGTATTATGCATGAAGCTAAAATAGTGTGTGATCAGGAGAATCTCGGTGAATAATATATTAGTTATTCAAATTTCT
>JAXQQM020062943.1:0-53021 GCA_034641835.2 Pinus albicaulis
TGCCTTGTATTGATGTTTATTTCCTATTCAGAATATTACACTAAATGTAAACACCTAAACATTTAACATGTAATGTTTAACATTTAACATTTAACATTTTTAATCTAATGTTGGTCCTATTTAAAAATCAATATAATTACTATTAAGTATAAACACAATATAAATTTAAAATATGAAGAGGTTTAAGAACACTAAAAAAGACGTATGGTAAATAAATAAAATATAAATAAACCAGAAGTATGGTAAATAAATAAAACCTCTTTTTATACTTACTCCAAAAGTATCGTAAATAAATAAAACCTCTTTGTATATTTACTCCATAAACCTCTTTATATTTACAAAAACTCAAAAAAGTGGGTTTACTTAGGTGAAGCCTATGATCCAAATACTATGGGGCAAATTATTATTAATGCCATGGGCCAAATACCATATTTATAAAAGAGACGGTAAATAAATAAATACAAAAGAGGTATAAATATGTATGGTAAATAAATACAAATATATCAAGTAGGATTATAAATCAATGTCTAATTTTATACCAAGCCTATGGGCCAAATACCATGGTAAATAAATAAAACCTCTTTTTATATTTACTCCATAAACCTCTTATATTTAAGAACACTAAAAAAAAAGGTTTTAATTAGGTGAAGCCTATGGGCCAAATACCATGGACCAAATTATTATTAATACCATGCAAAAAAAACATTATTAACCCTAATATTAATATTAAAAGATTTAATATTATTATTGTTATTATTATTTTGCTAATTTGTGCTAATTCTATTATATAAACATAGACTTACAAAACTGCCACGGTTTAGCTGAGGGAGCCTGAAACCAGGCTTGATATCCAAGTTCTGTCTAGAAAATGAACTGCCCAGAGTGGGAAACCAGTTCCTTTAAAAGTAATTACACTGCCCTTTAGATGGGAAACTGGTGAAGAGTCTATTACATTCAGCATGAAAAAAATATAGAAATACATAACTGGCATGCAGCTGTTGCTGCTATAGACAACCAAAAAAGCCAAAATTTTTGCAAAAAAGTCAAGAGCATAAGTCATACTGGTCCTGGACATTGCAGAGTCAAAGAAATTAGGTTGGAGCCGGTTGCTCCTCTTCAATTCGACAACCATAGAGATCCTCAGGTTCTTCATCAGCTCTCTTGACTCCGTCTTTGCCTGAAAGGTCCGCTCCCACCTGCATGAGAACATGGTCCATAGAATAAGGAGCAGAAACAGGGGGTGCACTAGGACCAGCAGTGGGACATGCAGTCGGGTTGGGGGTGGGAACGAAAGGAGAAGGCGCAGGTCCAGCAACCGGAGGAGAGTGAATGGTGGCTTCTTCACGCAAGGTGATGGTTATGAAGGCAGTAATGGAAGGGCGATTGAGGGCACTGTCGAAGCGAAGCTCGGCGCGTTGCGAAGTTTGCCTCAGAATGTGGCTGCCGGGGCGATGAGGGACAGAGGAAGCAGGGCTCGGGGGTGTGGTCAGGGGAGGAGCAGGGGGAAGACTGCCATTAATGAGGCTAGGAGGGTTAATGTGAACCGGAGCAGAGCGTCTTTCAGAAGGCTCATTGGAGAAATCATCGCCGGAACTGATGGGAGGCCGTTCACTCATGGACCTGCCCCGAGAGGCACCGCGTCGACAGGTCATCCGCTGCCTAAGCCTAGGCATGGTGATCTTCTCAGAGTGAGCAGGCGTAGAACTGGAGGGCACTGCAGGATCAGAAGCAAAACGACCAAAAACACTGGGAGAAACCTGAGAATTGAAATTGGAAAGACAGAAATTGCTATGCGTATAATGAAAGCCAGGAATAGTTTCCAAGCAGCTGAGCAGAGAGCAACGGTGACCAGTGGTTGTGCGTTCGCATGGCATAGCACATCCTCCTGGGCATAGACTGTGCAAGGGTTGCAGAGCTTGACTGACAGAGCCAGAGTGATCCGGAGAGCACGAGCAGGCATCCATATGGTGCGACGGACCAAGGAGGAGAGGGTGACGGCGCAGCTGAGTAAATGCCCGGAGCAGGAGTGTATTGATAGCCATATTAATGGCGCCATGGGGGGCCATGTGGCCACCCCATGTGAGGCGCTTTGGGAGATGACCCGGGACTGTCAATGAAACCTCTAGGCATCCGCATCCGGAAGAATATTATTATTATTATTATTAAATATAATATAATATATATATATATATATATATATATATATATTATTATTATTATTTTTTTCACGAACAAAGTTCATGGGAAACCCAGACGTACTGCCCCAGAATTTCTGGATGGTACGTGCGGTAAATTGTTCGGCGCAATAAGCAACGCCTGACCCCAAAGACTCAAGGATCGAACCCGTGACCTCCCACAACGGAAAAGACCATGTATTGGCCCACTACCACTTGAGCTAACCCTTGGACTCTAATATTCATATTCATATTAATATTATTAAATTTAATAACTTTGGATTAATACAATATTTAATTGGTTATATTATAATATATTATAACATATCATGGTATATATATAAACTCTAGATATATATGGGAGGGAAGAAAAAATACATACAGTAATAAAGGATACGGGGAATGACAAGGAGAGATGGAGAGGAGGAATGAAGAGAGAGAGAGGTAGAAAAGGTTGAGAGAAAGAGAGGGAGACATAAAGATGGAGGTGGGAGAGAGAGAGAGAGAGAAATGAGTTGGAGGGGGAGAGAGGGAGGGAAGAAGAAAGACATAGAGAGAGAGAGAGAGAGAGAGATAGAGATGAGTTGGAAGGGAGAGAGTTGGAGATGGAGAGAGAGAAGTGGAAAGAGAGAGGGAGTGACAAGGAAGAGATGGAGAGAGAGTGTGTATGTTTAGGGGTGAGATAAAGAGATAAATAAGGAGAGATGGAGACAATGGGGGAGAGAAGGGGAGAGAGGGAGAAAGGGAGGGATATAGTAACATAGTTGTAGAGAGAGAGAGAGTGATGGGGGAAGAGAGAGGATTGGAGGGAAAAGAGAGAGAGAGAGGATTGGAGGGAAAAGAGAGAGAGAGAGGATTGGATGGAAGAGAGAAAGAGAGAGAGAGAAAGAGGGAGAGATATGACTTGAGAGAGAGGAGGAGAGAGGGATGGATAAATAGATGGAGTTGGAGGGGGAGAGAGGGAAGGAAGAAGAAATACACAATGAGTGAGAAGTGGAGAGAGAGAGGACGTGACAAGGGAGAGATGGAGAGAGAGTGTGTATGTTTATGAGTGAGATAATGAGGCAAATGAGAGATGGAGAGAAGGGGGAAGATAAGAAGAGAGAGATGCATATAGTAACATAACATTTGGAGAGAGAGAGAGAGAGAGAGAGAGGTGGAAGAAGGAGAGAGAAGAGGATGTGGAAGATGGAAGATGAGAAGAACTATGGAATGGAGAGAGGGAAAGTAAAGGAGGTAAGAAGAAGAACATAGAGAGAGAAGAAGAAGGAGGAGAGAGAGAGAGAGGGAGTGACAAGGAAATGGAGAGAGAGAGAGAGAGGGAGAAGAACAACAAGAGGAAGAGATAGAAGGCAGAGAGAGAGAGAGAGAGAGAGAGAGAGAGAGAGAGATAGTTTGGAGAAAAGGAGTGTATGCAGGAGGTTGATATAGAGACATAAAGGAGATAAGTATAGGTGGAAGGTGAAGAGAGGAAGAAGAGATGGAACAGCAGAGGGGACAAAGAAGTTGATATATATGGAGTGAGGAAGGCGGTGTGTTTGGGGGGAGTGAGATAAGAGACAAGGAGAGAGATGGAGAGAGATAGATATAGATCAATTGCATTATGTATGCATTGATTTGATGTAAGATGTTGTTTTCTAATCTTATTTATTATGCACGTGAGGCATTGATTTAAGTTATGATGTTGATTTTTAGTTTGTTAATTGGATGTATGGTGGTACATTAATTTTAAGTGGTGATTGGATTAATAGTGGCATTGATTTCGGTGCATATGCTTTAAAAAATATTGACAATTATAAGCAAATTTAAAAAATTATTGGCAATGTACATTTATCATCTCAGCAAATTGGGGTAATAGTGGAATTTAAAGTAGTTTTGAGCTTTTGCATGCATATTACTTTGTATTCTACATTCTTTCTATTCGGAATATTACACAAAATCTAAACACCTAAACATTTAACATATAATCATGTGACTAACATTTTAATCTAGTATTAGTCTGTTTATAAAAATCAATCTGACATTATTAAGTATAAACACAATATACTCATTTAAAATATGAAGGGGTTAAGAACACTCATAAAAGAAGAATGTTAAACTCAATATTAGAGGTATGGTAAATAAATAAAAACCTCTTTTTACTTATAAGGAAGTATGGTAAATAAATAAAACCTATTTTTATATTTACTCCATAAACCTCTTTATATTTCAAAACTCAAAAAAGAGGGTTTACTTATGAAACCTATGATCCAAACTACTATGGAGGCCAATACAACATTTTATAAAAGAGACATGGTAAATAAATAAATATAAAAAAGAGGTATAAATATATGGATGGTAAATAAATACAAATACTATCAAATAGGATTAGAAATCAACATCTAATTTTATATAAATGCTATTAAGATAATACCATGGTAAATAAATAAACCTTTTATATTTACTCCATAAACCTCTTATATTTAAGGACATAAAAAAAGGGTTTTAGTGGAGTGAAGCCTATGGGCCAAATACCATGGACAAATTGTATATTATTAATATACCATGCAAAAAAACATTATTAACACTAATATATAATATTAAAGAATTAATATTAATGATGAAAATCTCTGTCCTTATTATTATTATATTATAATCAATATTTAATTAGTTATATTATAATATATTATAACATATTTGTATATATGGTATATATATATATATATATATATATATATATATATATATATATATATATATATTAACTCTAGATATATGGGAGGGAAGAAAAAAAATACGGTAATAGAGGGATACGGGAATGACAAGAAAGATGGAGATAAGGCGAAAGAAAGAGGGGAGAGGAGGAATGAAGGGAGGAGAGGGGAGCGAGAGAGGTAGAAAAGGTTAAGAGAGGAGAAATAAAGACGGAGGTTAAGGAGAGGAGAGAGAGGAAAGGAAGAGGGAGGAAGAAGAAAGAACTATGAAAGTGAAGAGTGAAGAAATTTATTAGGGAGAGATGGAGAGAGAGAGAGTGTACGTTTAGGGGTGAGATAAAAGAGACAGGTAAGGAAGATTAGCAGAGACAAGGGAGAGAAAGAGAGGGAGAAAGGGAGGGATATGGTAACATGGTTGCAGAGAGAGAGAGAGAGAGAGAGAGAGAGAGAGAGAGAGAGAGAGATGGGGGAAAGAGAGAGAGAAGGATTGGAGAGAAAAAGAGAGAGAGAGAGAGGTTGGATGGAAGAGAGAGGGGGAGAGAGAGGAGGGAATGTTTGAGAAGAGGAAGAGAGGAGGAGGCGAACACAAGTGAGAAGTGGAGAGAGAGGTCGACAGGGAGAGATGGAGAGAGAGAGTGTGTATGTTTGTGGGTGAGATAATGAGAGTGAGAGATGGAGAGGAGGAGGAGAGAGATACATATAGTAGAGAGTTGGAGAGAGAGAGAGAGAGAGAGGAGACACAGGAGAAAGAGGGAGAGAGAGAGAGGACGTGGGAGGAGTGGAGAGGCGGGGGAAGAGATACGGAGATGGAGGAAGATAGGAAGGTAAGAAGAAAGAGACAACAGAGAAAGATGGAGAGAGAGAGAGAGGGAGTGATAAGGAGATGGAGAGAGAGAGAGAGGGAGGGGACAACAAGAGGAAGAGATGAAGTGGGGGAGAGAGAAAGAGAAGAGAGAGAGAGAGAGAGAGAGAGAGAGAGGAGGGAGTGATAGATAGATGGATTTGGAGAAAGTGTATGTTTTGGGGTTGATATAGAAAGACATAGGGGAGATATAGATGGTGAAGAGGAAGAAGAAGAGATGGAACATGGAGGAGGGACAAAGAGATTGATATATATGGGGAGAGAGGCGTGTGTTTGGGGGGGTGAGATAGAGAGACAAAGGAGAGATGGAGGGAGATATAGATATAGATTAGTTAGACACGTGATTTGATGTAAATGTTTGTTTTCTAATCTTATTTGATTGCTTACATTAGATGCATTGATTAGTGTGATGTGATTTATGAGTTACATTAATTTTAAAGTGATTGGATTAATATTGTGCATTGATTTTAGTGTAAGCGCACAAAATTATTAATAATGTACATTAATATTTGTGTTATAGTAAATCAACCTATTAATATTGAAGAGCAAGAGAGACAATGTATGATGTTTAGTACAATATTTCAAGCTAAATATTTAAATGGTTTATTATTTAAATTTTCTTTTTCATATAATCGATATGAAAAGATGACAAAAATAACAAGGGTGACAATAAGAATAGTAAAAGAAAATAATTTGAGATTGATCACAATGAAGACTATTTGTAATTGACTACATTCTTATTATTTTCATTTTCTATCATTCAACACTATTACATTGTCACTTTGCATTCAAAAAAATTATTTTGTCATTAAATTTATTAACAATATTTATCATCTCAAAAAACTGAGGTAACTAAGAAAATTTTAAAATTAAAATGACCAGATAAATATCAGACATATTTAGCATATATAAAATTATTATATTTATATTATCTGTATTTGCATATTATTGATAAAATTAATCATATTTTCGATAGATTTTCCTTGGTCATATTTATCAGTCTGCTTAGATCCATTCTAACTTCCGGATCTATCAAGCGCCGAGAGGCATCACCGAGGTGCAAACCTTTCCTCAAGTTTTGCACTCAAAAAAGAGGTTTGCACCTCGAGAGATTTGATCCCTCTCGGCGCTTGATAGATCCAGAGTTAAGATGGATCTAGGCTGGTGTACTTTCAACTATGGATTTGTGTTATGTATGAGATCCCTTTTATGCCATATTGGCGGGATGCTCAATTTCATATGTGTGTTGTTTGAGATCCCTTGTTTGCCAGGATTGGCGGGATACTCTTATTTATTACATGTGAGCTATGGTCATGCTGACAGGAGTCTTTCTTTATGTATGAGAGTTTCGGAGTGGAACATCTCTTAAAGAAGTCAAGCCACTCTTGCGTGAGGGCAATTTTTCCTTGTATGTCATAGGAAAGCACATCCATGTACATCTTCTTCTTACAGCACATAATGCAGCGGCCTACACCATCTTGACACCGAGGCCCGGAGATGTAGTCCTTCCTGGACGAACTTCGTCATCAAACGACGTGTTCTTATGATTGCTGATCATGTCATATTATGTTCCTCTTATTTATAACATAAACTTATTCATTTATGTTCTTTAACGTCTTAATTAAATGCAATTCTAATTATCAACCGAAGTAAAAGGTCTTGGTTTAGGGTATCAAGAATTTACCTTGGATCAACGAGTTATCTGATAAACAGATAGAAGGTTGAAGGACAAGGTAGGAACACATAATACATCATTAAACTGACCATTAGCTAGATGGATGGTTCCAGACCCTACAACACTAGGAGATCTATCATCACCAACATAAATATTTTTGGTGTTACAATCATTTAAATAAGAAAACATGACTTTATTTTTTGCCATGTGGTAAGAGGCTCCAGAATCAATGAACCACTCATGAGAATGAGAAGAAGAAGATACATTCAAAGCATAACCAGATCTTGATGCTTGACAAGCACAAGTAGAAAGTGCCATTCCCGAAGATGAAGTTGAGGAGTGCTCCAAATTGATGTTGTGCTTCTTCATTGCTGCTTCCAAGGCTTCCATCTTCTTAAAATATTTTGACTCTAAGTGACCATCACGATTACAAAAGTTGCAATGTCTATTTGTCTTCTTCCCTTTGTTTTGATTTGCCTTTGTTGTTGTGCTTTTTCAATTTGCGGCTGAATTTGCTTAAGACCCTTGTTTGGTTTAGGACCATTCTTTTTAGGATGCTGCTTCTTAGGATTCTTTTGGTATGGTTGCTGCTGGGCTGCTAAGGCTTTCTTAGAAAAGTTTCCAGTATTAATAAGACCAAGGTGTAAGAGTTTTTCTTGTTCTCTTATCAAAGAATCGCAAAAGGCATCAAAAGAGGGGGGCTTATAGGTTGTTTCTTGAGAAATGAGGGCATCTCTGGTGGAATGGAAGGTGGAAACAAATACAGAGTATGCAGGGCCAAATTTAGCAAGAATGGAATAGATAAGGCTACCATCTTCCTTTTTGACCTTACAACCTTCTAAAAGAAGTCTAAAAGTCTTGAATTTGGACATAAAATCTTCAATAGAGAAGAAATTATTGGGGTCCAAAGTAAGCAAATCATTATCAAGATGGTGGGCTCTGATTTCATTTTTAATGCCAAAAACAGTATTTAGATTTTTCATAGCTTCATCAGGGTAGTCAATGTGTTGGATATGAAATCTAAGATCTTGAGCAATGGACATTCCTATCAACCCTCGTGCTTGATCTTGTTTATTTTCCCATTTAGCGGCTTTATCTCCATCGGTAGGTTTAGTTTCTTGTCCTTTGGCTATTCTATAAAGCCATTTACTTCTAAGTAAGTCTACCATGTAGGATAGCCATTGGAAATAATTGGTGCTGTTAAGAATAACTCGACATGCACTTTCCATTTAAAAAAAAATTGAAGCTGAAAGGGCTGAAACCAACTGCTCCAATGGAAAGATATCGAAAAATTAAGCCGGTTAAAAAAAAATAGTTCTAAAAACGACTTCTGAATGAAGAAGTTATGCTTTTTTGAAAAAAAGTTGAAGTAGATGTTGAATAGTTACGTGAGAGGTTGAAACCCTTTTCCAAACTTAATACAATAAGCTTACTTTAAAAAAAAACTACTTTATGTGACCCACTTTTATAAATAAGTGAGTCACTTTTACATGTGCTTTTTAAATAAAAAACCCCTTTTTTTAAAACCAGCAACTTGCCAAAATGCTTTTTAAGAAAAAGTAACTTAACAAAATTTTTTTTTTAAAAAGAAGCTTGAGAAAGATACTTGAACCCAAGACCTCTATTCTCATAAAGTAACTTTACAACAAGTGAGCTAGTAAAAGGATTCTGTAATTGTTTGAAAGGAGGAAGGGTTTGTTTTTTTTGTTCTTCGATGTGCGTGCTTTTTCCTGCGAAAAAAACACAAAAACTGTGCAAAAAAACCAAATACAAGCCTTACAGCAGAATGTTAGATTTCTGATTAGTCTTACCGACAACTATCCTTTTTCTCACTATTTCTGATTTCCTGGGATCGCACAAAGACGCGGGGAAAGAGCATACGTAGCAAAAAAATCCCGTCTTCCTGTTTCTATTTTGCCGAGATTGCACACAGCGCAGAGCAAAGATCATACACAAAGAAGAGGGTATAGATCCGGCAATAAAAAAAAGTATAAACCGAAATAAACAGAGGGAACTGAAATAAACAGAAGGATTAATAAATATAACTGCAAAAAAGATACTTTATACCTCTAGATCTAAAATGACATAACCTGGGCAACCGGAAACCTTTTCACATGAAACGAAAGGGGTTCCTCACTGTAACAAACGCTCCAGACACAACAGAACAGTTCTCCCGACCCGAAAGTGGTCAGAAACTATAGATCTGGAAAATGACAGTCGCATGCAGTCAAATTAGTTTCGGATTTGGATCAACAACGGATGTGACCCTCAAAATGGTTCTGATACCATGTAGGAATTTACAGAGTAAGTTTTATAGATCAAACAACAAAGGTCACTGGTCACAAACAGATCACAAATTAGTACACCAGTATTTGACATGATTAAAACCCTCGAAGAGGGAAACAGTCCACGACCTGAGCCAATGCGGCCACTTCAGGCAATTTATTAATATAAAGAAAGAAAATTTACATAAGCTTCTCTCATAAACGGTTCCCGGAAAAATGAACCTCCGTGCTCTTTAAATAGAGATCATGGACCAATCGGGTGTTAAGCCGCAGATCAAGTGTTGGTAATACCGAGGGGAGAGTGAACCGTCGGATCACTACATATCGTGACCGTCGGATTATAAGTTACAAATGTACATAGTAAAGTAACACACTTTACCTAACTCTACGCTAGACCAAGTTATACTTAACTATTTCCTATGTGTCGGAATATCGTAACACTTTTTGGGGATATCTAGCACACTAATCTCTATTTTTTGATGAGGTGACCTTCTTTGGAGAGATTAGAAGCCACACTATCCACTTTACATGGTCAACATGATCTAACTATTTCATTTCTTTATTATTTCTTTGACTTGTCATGGAGGGAGTTAGCAAATATTATATTTTATTGTAAGAGATTAAACTCATTAAATAAATAGGATCTTTCTGTCCATTTATTTGTGTAATTGGAGATTGGAGGATTATGAAGAGATTGAGAAGAGATTGGAAGTTGGAGCTTGGAGATGAGTGATGGGCTCTGTTGTATGTCAAACCAAGGTTACTTGGGAGCAGGAGCGGGAGAGACATTTTTAGAAGCTCCCAATCCGAGAGCGAATCAGGGAGTGAATTTTTATATAATATATATATTTTTATATTTTGATGCATATATGTCAACAAAAGCATGTAGAATGATGAATTAGATATAAAAAACATAAGAGCATAGATTGAACCATATAACATCAATCATCTAGAAGTTATAATCTTCATCAACCACGTCCACAAGTTAGAAACATACAACATATTGAGTCTCATGATTCATCAATCTTAAAGTTTCAAGCTTTCAAAATTCAATATATAACATTTATTATCATTGATCACCAAAGTTGTACTTGTAAGCTAAGTGTAACCATTACAACAAAGAATATATAACATGAAATGAAATGTATAAAATGAAACGAAATGAAACAAGTTTCAACTTTCACGAAACATCATATTCATAATTCATAATGAGTTATAAACTTATAACTGCCAACTTCAAAGTTTCAAACTTCAAACTTAAATTGTCATATATTGTTTACAAAAAATATCATAATAAATATGAAAGAGTCAAGTTTCAACAGTTATAAAAAGTTAAAAACCACTAGAAACTAGAAAATACAAGTAGATCTATTTTATCTATTGCTTGGCCTCTTGCCACGATAAATGTCCAATTTTTGAGCAGATCGTGGTAATGGTGGTCTTCTAGGAGTCTCCTCTCGCATAATCGCACGACCAGAACTAGAAGGCACATGCCCTCCACGTGAGGATGTAGGTGGAGGCATCATTAGCAAAGGAACAATAGTTGGAACACGAACACTGGCACTGCTACTGGATGGTGGGGGTGGTGGTGGCATGGCTGTTGTTGCTTCATCCTCATCTCTCAAAAGTTCTGCTTCCGATTCTTCTAGATTTATAGTGCCATCGTCCAAATTATCGTCCTCTGGGTTGTTGTCCCAAATTTTATATGATAGATCCTCATAAGCTTGATCACAATAATGACTCAACAGCCTCAAGTTGTATTGCACATAAACCAGGCTTTCTGCTCGGTTTTCATTGAGTCTATTTCTTCTCACATTATGGATGAAGCTATAGGTGCTCCAACACCTCTCTGCAGAGTAATTATTTACAACTTGTGAGAGAAAACTTTTTTCCAATTTGGCAAAAGTCTCATGCCGCCATATGCTTCCCACCATGTGAAGGCATCAAATCTGTCTTCTATCTTCCATTGCATGCAAAGAACCAAACAAACCAGTGCAACTGAAGTATCTGCCTAATTAAAGATGCAAATTAGCACACTCCTTCCTGTTAGGGACCAACTTGTCTAATGCTTTCATATATCCCTCTTGTACCTCTGGATCTGTATGGGGTTTGATCCTAACCCCACCCCTAGGTAGTATTTTGGCATAACAATATACACCAAGGCATGTAGTGGAACATTAAGTTTATTCCATGGTGTACACATGCAATTATGAATCATTGACTACAAGTTGGGATCATTTTCCTGAACAAAATCTTTTATTTGCCCCAACATGCAATCCATCTCCTCATACACCTCCCCTATCACTGGTTTATCAGTACCTGCAAAATGAATCATGCTATAAATGGGCTTGGTGTAATTCAAAATTTCCCTCACACTTGCCCAAAACAGACTATCAAGAGCAGTCTCCTCCACCTATTCAAAACCTTGCCTGTCAACTGTTGTTGTAGCCCTCTCCTTTAATACCTTCCAGTGTGGACTTGATACCATGCTAACCAATGACTCTCTTACCTTCAAAAGGTGCCTGAAGGTGAGGTAATAGCTAGCAAATATTGTCTTTGGAATCTTCAACAACTCCAATCTTGAGTGACTGCGGAAAAGCCCATGGGTATTGCTATGATTTGTAATAAATTTTATCATTTTTTTCTCTCTCTTGTACAAATCACCAATCCATTTGTATTGAGGTTGTTTGTTTTTAATAATATCATGTATCAAAAGGTTCATTATGTGAACCAAACACCCAAACCAAAATATGTTGGGGTATTTATCCTCAATAATTGTTCCCGCTGCCTTACAATTAGTAGCATTATCAGTGACGACTTGGACGACATTGTATGGCCCACTACGTTCAATTGTTTCAAGGAATGGTTCTGCAATGTTGATGTCGGTCTTGAACTTTTCTGAGTAATCATTTGATGAAAGGAAGATTGCACCACTAACAAACACAACAAGAACACTTATCAATGGTTTTCCTTTTACATTTGTCCAACCATCAGATACAATGGACTCCCCATGCTCATTCTAAGAATTTGTCATTTTACTCAAAGAATGAGCTATTTTTGTTTTTTCATACCCAGGGATTTTGTATCCTTTGGTGCATCATTAATGGCAGAAACCATTTCATGCCAGTAAGGTGAGCGAAGGACATTGAATGGTACCCCACATGCATAGATAAACCGATACGTTTTTGAATCTACATCATTCCTACACCTTTCGTCAAGGAAATTTGATATGGTTCTACGCCTTAAAGAGATGCTTGTTCCTGTGCAAGGTGTGCCCCCATATCCACTGCCATGGGTGGAAGTTGATGGGCTTCTTTGTGCATGATGTGACAATGAACTAGGTTCAAAGAAACCCTTTGATCTTTTAGATTTGTATTGGGCTTTCCTCTTCTTCCCTTTTGTATTTGGCTCTATCTGCTGCTGACACACTTGCACAAGCTTTGATTCCTATTTGGTTATCTCCATCCCATGGCCTTTTCCCACAAAGGTGCCTTCTGGCATGGACGCATGAACCTGTGTATTGTTTATTGCAACGGTGGCATGTTAATTTAGTGGTTCCACCACCTTTCCCCTCTTCAGGCCTAGTAACATATTTCCACAATGGGGTTTGGTCAGTTTTAGTTTGTGTGGCCTCATCATCTCCACTCTCCCCTTCCTCCACCCAAAGGTACTCCTCTTTAGGATTTTCATCAAATACACGATAACCCACTCTTTCATCCTCCTCTTCTTGAACAACCCTCCTCCTTCTACTCCCTAACACCATAATAACAAAAAGAGGAACCAACAACAAGAGAATGCCAAGCCATATAGCCATGATGTTTCAAGTTTTTACCATGCAAAAAAAATGGAGGAATGCCAAATGGGAATGGGAAAGATGTTGAATTTTGGTAGCATCAGAAGTGATCTAAGTCTCAAATTTTATGGAGAGGCGTAGGCACTGGTTTTCCAAAGAACCCAGAAACCGTTTGTGAAAATTCCACTCGGATTATGTTTTATTGTAAAAAATAATTATTTTAATGAAGACTCTAAGTCTAGACTTAGAGAAATTAAATAATTAAAGAGTATTAATAAAACAGAGTGTGATTCTTCTAGAGAACATGGATCAAGTCAAGTTATAATCTTAGCCGTTGATTAGAGATCTAATCTTGGCCGTTGATTTCTCAATGAGAAGAATATAAAGGAAGGCTTGGAGGTCATTTAGAAAGACATACCGAGTGAATCTAGAGATCGAATTCTTTTGATGGAGCAAGTGCTCGGACGAAGATCAGATCTAAGTGATTCCAGTTGTAGTGAGGGGCAGAGACAGTTATTGGTCGGAGGATCTTCTTCGGGACCAAGAATACATGGTAGAGAGGCAACAAAACCAGCAGAGGAAGCAACACAGCCTCCAGAGGGTGCGACGTAGGCCCCAGAAGGGGTGACGCAGGCCCACACAGAGACTGCGCAGTGCTTTCGAGAGATAGTCTGAGATTTGCTGGAGATCGAGCTTTCTGAGTCGGGAGGGCTGAAACTCGACTTTCCAAGAGGAAGGTCGATTCAGAGAGGAGGTGGCGTGGTCCATAGAAGTCCCCACGTAGGCCTATGCATCTACTGCGCAGAGGTAGTGCAAAGGGAGTTGGAGTTTCGCCAGTTCAAATCTGGATCAACCAGGACTTGCAGTGTGAGGTAAAACTCACTATATTTTTGTCTGCCATGATTTCTTTGTATTGGATAGCCAACAAGGCATCCAAAGATTGTATTCAGAAACTGCTGCTTAATAATATCAAACTGTCAGATCTGTTGCACCAGTTTTCCCGCATTGGGTTTTTCCGGGGACATAGTCCAAAATAAAGGTGTCCTATGTGTGATATAGTTCTTGCTTAGTTTCCTTGTTTCAGAATCATAAAGTATTAAGTGTAGGTTGCTTCATTAATTTACTTAAGGAATTCATGAAGAAATTTGAATTAATTTTGTAATGTAATTTACACAATAGGAGAAGCAAATTCAGTTAGTTGCAGTAGGATTCCTGAGATTGTTAGATCTAGGAATTTTCACATGGTATCAGAGCATTTGATGTGAAAAAGGAAGAGCGGATCTAGCACTGAGGTGAAGGCCAAATTGCTGTAGCAGCAACAGATCGAATCCCCAAAGGGATTGCACAGTTCTAGCAAGGAGGGCTAATTTTTCGAGGTTGTCTCTCTTTGAGTGAGTTGATAGAGAGGTAGGACTTCTGGTTCGTGATTTTTCCGAGGCAGAGGGAGCAGCGCAGAGCCAAAGGGAAGAGAAGCATTTGAAGAAGAAGAAGAAGCATTAGAAGAAGAAGAAGAAGAGCACATACCGGGGAATTCTTCCTCAGTGAGTTCCTTGCCAAGGGATTCAGCATTTTTCCAAGATCCGAATAGTTGATTCGGGCAGGAGATCTACAAACTCGACAAGGAGTGCGTAAGCCTTCCTAGTGCTGCGCAGAGGGGGAAGAAGTGGGAGTAGTTCAACAGTTTTCAGTTGAAATGGCATCTCATGGACTGAGAGATCAAGACCAGATGGAGGGATCCTCCGACTACGTAATCTGGAAGGAAAGAATCAAATTCCTTCTAGATGAATATGATCTCAAAGCATTTGTGGACAATGTGGTTGCTGTACCTACAGATCTGGATGAGAACAAGAAGTATAAGTCCGATATGGCAAAGGCCAAGAGACTAATCCTTGGTGGTGTCAAGGATCACATAGTCTCGCATATAGCTAGCAAGAACATTGCCAGAGAGATATGGGAGGCCTTGGGTCTGCTATATGAAGGAACTTTCGAGCAGCGGAAGAAGTACTTGGAGCAGAAGGTCCGGATGATCCAGATGCAGAAGGGGGAGCGCATTGCTCCATTCCTTATGAGATTTCACGAGATTCGAGATCAGTTGGCAACCGTGGGATCCACCCCAACTGTGACAACTATGGTGAGGCAAGCCCTTAACACAGTCACGAAGGAGTGGAAAGTTTTTGTCCAGAGTATTTTGGGCAGGGTTGCGCTTCGTAGTTGGGAGCAGATGTGGGCAACACTTAAGGAGGAGGAGCTGTGGAGAGATCTAGTCAAGTGCAAGCTTGACGGCAACAGTGGAAGCGAATCTAAGAATTCGTAGGAGGAGGAGAATGCAACCCTCCATCGAAGGGACTACAAGGGCAACAAAGACAAAAGAGAGATGTCTCAAAGGTGAAGTGTTTCAAATGTGGCGATATGGGCCACTTTGCATCATAGTGTCCTTTGAAGAAAAAGGACAAGGATGAAAAACACGATCCTAAAGTTGCAACCGCAAAGATCGAGCATGATGAGTTTGCCATGAGTTCCCAAGCTTAACCAGGAGAGAAATGGGGCGACATAGAACTGTAGTTCATCTTGAACTTCAGTTGGGCAGGATCCTTGAGGAGCCCACCTCTTGGATCACAACCTTGCTATGGGTGCCCATAACCAGCAGTAGTGGGA
Organism: Pinus albicaulis; assembly: GCA_034641835.2. NCBI lineage: Eukaryota > Viridiplantae > Streptophyta > Pinopsida > Pinales > Pinaceae > Pinus > Pinus albicaulis. The sequence continues at coordinate 16,138 of JAXQQM020062943.1, forward strand.
TGGAGGAGTTTTCAGCGGGAGCCAAGGAGTGATGGAGACGACAGTGTAGTAGGTAGCAGCGACTACTTCTGGATTAGCGCAGAGCAGCAGCAGCGCAGTGCATCAGAGGGACAACGCAATAGCTATTAGTAGTCAGAGTCTTCAGCACCAAGGTGCATCCACTGAATGCTTGTTCAGTTTTGGGTGATTTCAGTTGCTTCTCTCAGCAACTGAGTTGCAGTGCAGATGCAGTGTTAGCAGTGGTAGTGCTAGCAGCATAGCAGATGCAACACTTGAGAGGGTGCTGTAGTACAGATGCAGTGGCAGTGTCATGGGCAACAGTACAGTTGCAGCAGTAGTGCAGTGGTTGATGGACATCTTGTCAGACTTCAGTAGCGCAAAGGATGCTTCAGTGTCAGAGCAGTACACTACAGACATGTTGTTAGAGCACCTTCTTCGCTAAGAGGGAGTGTTGATTTTTGGTAGCATTGGAAGTGCTCTAAGTCTCAAATATTGTGGAGAGGCTTAGGCACTGGTATTCCAAAGAACCCAAAAACTGTTTGTGAAAATTCCACTCGGATTGTGTTTTATTGTAAAAATTAATTATTTTAATGAAGATCCTAAGTCTAAACTTAGGGAAATTAAATAATTAAAGGGTATTAATAAAATAGAGTGTGAATCTTCTAGAGAACATGGATCAAGTCAAGTTATAATCTTAGCCATTGATTAGAGATCTAATCTTGGATGTTGGTTTCTCAACAAGAAGACTATAAAGGAAGGCTTGAGGGTCATTTGGAAAGACACACCGAGTGAATCTAGAGATTGAATTCTTCTGACAGAGGAAGTGCTCGGACAAAGATCAGATCTAAGTGATTCCAGTTGCAGTGAGGGGCAGAGACAATTATTGGTTGGAGGATCTTCTCCTGGACCAAGAATACATGGCAGACAGGCAGCAAAACCAGCAGACGAAGCAGCGTAGCCTCCAGAGGGTGTGACGCAGGCCCACGCAGGGCCCACGCGGAGACTGCACAGTGCTTCGAGAGATAGTCTGAAATTTGCTGGAGATCAGCGTTTCCAAGTCGGGAGGGCTGAAACGCGACTTTCCGAGAGGTAGATCGATTCAGAGAGGAGGTGACGCAGTCCACAGAAGTCCCCACGTAGGCCTATGCATCTACTGTGTAGAGGCAGTGCACAGGGAACTGCGTGTTGAGCCTGGTCCGTTGCTTAGAAAATTCCGGGAATTACACACTGGACTCCCCTCAACAATCCCACAAAAACCTGCGAAGGGTTTCCAAAAATCACGACCCCAGAAATTTGCCCCCTTGGGCTTGGCACACTGCTCTGCTAGGCAATCTGGTTCTCTGGCTGAACTGCTGGAAGATGTTATCTGAAATTTGCCCAAAACCCTGGTAGGAGGTGCCTAACATCCCCTCCAAACTCTGGACTAAAATCTGATCTCTCTCCCTCTCTCCCAATGCTGCTCCTCAACTGGATTGCGTATTCACTTTGCTACCCACGTGGTCTCTGCATTGTCTTGGAGGGACTGTGTATGCCTGGATGTTTACCTGCAAACCTTCTCTCGAAACTGGATGGGACTCCTCTCCTGAGCGGGCACTCGAAGTCCCCCAAGGTAGAGGTTGAGATCTCCGCTTAGAAATCTCTTGTGCTAAACAACACTTGCAGACTTGGCTAAATATCTCAAGAATGCTACAGTCTACTAGACAGAAAATCAGTGATTGAATGAATGAGGAATGAGCTGCTCTCATCCTCTTTTACCTAGGTTGAGCCTCCAACTTACCCTTGGGCCCACCTTGACTGCGCTGTCCCTCTGCCAGCCTATCCCTGCGCTGCCACTGCGCTGCTGCCTCTCCCACACTGCCACTGCGCTGCTTACGTTGCTACCTCTCCCACGCAGCCACTATGACGCTGTCTCCTTCGAGTGGCTGGCCTCATGGGCTCCACTTTAGCTTTAATATCTGCCTTAGTGACTTTAAGAAAGTGAATTAACTATATGGTTTATTTGTGGGTCCCTTCACCTACATTATTCATGCTGAACATTAGAAAAGGCAAAAATTAACAAAAATTAATATTCCAATTAGCTGATTGCTAATTTGGAATATTACAGTCCTCCCCGCCAAAACGTTGCTTGTCTTCAAGCAACTGCAAGGATGGATTCTGCATGATCTTCTCCCCCTCCCAAGTAGCATCTTCATCTGGGAGGTTCCTCCACCTGATCAAATACTCCTTCACTACCCCGCTCCTCAAATGTCTCTCCCGGGTATCTAAGATGGCCTCCGGCTGTAGCATCAGATGACCCTCATCATTAGTAGGCGGGAGTTTTGTGGTTGCAGTCACATGCTGCCCCAAAGCCTTCTTAATGCATGAAACATGGAAGATGTTGTGTATCCAGCTCCCTTGTGGCAGTTCCAACTCATATGTCACCTCTCCAACCCACCGGATCACCCTGTATGGCCCATAAAAGCGTGGCTTGAGCTTTTCAGCTCCCTTCTGCTTCAGCGTGGACTGCCTATACGGCTGAAGATAGAGGTACACCAAGTCACCCACCACAAACTGCCTCTCCTCGCGGCCTCTATCTGCATACATCTTCTGTTGGTTTTGGGTGGTGGCTAAATTATCCTTGAGAGCCCGGAGTATGTCTTGGATCTCTTTGATACAGTCTTTTTCCTTGGGGGCCTTGCTATCTCCAAACATCACTTCAGCAAAAGTCAGAGCATTATAACCATACAAATCATAAAATGGAGACATATCGATCGACATGTGGAAAGTCGTGTTGTAGTAGTATTCCCCCAATTGAAGCCGACGTAGCTAAGCCTTTCGCTGCCCTGTGACATAGTTCCTAAAGTAGCCTTCTAGCCACTTGTTCACAATCTCGGTCTGCCCATCTGTCTGTGGGTGGTAGCTGGTGCTGGGTGTTAACTCTGTGCCCACCAATCGGAACAGCTCTTGCCCAAAACCTCCCATGAACCGGCTATCCCTGTCACTGACTATGGTCTTTGGAAGACAATAAAGTCTGAAGAAGTCCTTGAAAAATAGCTCGGCTACTTGTGAAGTAGTGTACCAAGTTGAAATGGCGAAGAAATGGGCATATTTGGTCAACCGGTCAACCACCACGAAGATGCAATCCGTGCCCTGTACCATGGGCAATCCCGTGATGAAGTCCATAGAAATGCTTTCCCACTTCCCCTTCAGAATGGGAAGCGGCTGCAACAACCCCGCCGGATGGTTCAGCTCCCCCTTGTTCTTCTGGCAAACTACGCACTCCTTGACATGCCGGAGTACGTCCTCCTTGATGCCCTTCCAAGAGAACCTCTCTCTAATGGCCTGATATGTCTTGGTGAATCCCTGGTGGCCTGAAAGCGGTGAGTCATGGGCTGCATGCAAAATCTTCTCCCTTAGCTGGGAGTTGCCTGTCAAAAAGATCTGGTCACGGTAGTAGATGACCTCATCCATCACCCTATACCGGTCATCCGTCACTTGCCAATCCAGCATCTCGCATGCAAACTTGTCTTTGGAGTACTCTACCAGCAGTTGAGCCCTCCAATCTACATCAATGCTCATCAAGGATAGAGACGCTGGTCTCCGAGACAACGCATCTGCTACTACGTTCTTTTACCCCTTGACATACTCGATGTCAAAATCGTACGCCTGGATCTTGCTGACCCACTTCTGCTGCCTCTCTTGCAGCTGCTTCTGCTCGAGGAAGAACTGAAGGCTGTTGTGATCTGTCCTCACCCAGAACCTGTTCCCCACAAGATATCGCCGAAACTTGGCCAATGCATGCATGATGGCCAACATCTCCTTGTCATAGATGGGTTATAGTCTCTCATGCGACAGCAACTTTCGGCTCTCGAAAGCTATGGGGTGATCCCCCTGCATCAGTATTGTGCCTGCCCCTTCCCCTGAAGCATCACACTCTAGCACAAAGGGCTGCGTGAAGTCTGGTAGGGCTAATATCGGACATTTGCTCATCACCTCCTTCAGCTTGTCAAAGGTGCTCTGTGCAGTCTCAGTCCAGCTGAAAGCCCCCTTTTTGGTGAGGTCTGTGAGGGGCGCTGCAAGCTGTGAAAGCCCTTTGACGAACCTCCGGTAATAGGTACAAATACCCACAAACCCCCGAAGCTCTGTCACATTCTTCAGCTCTGGCCAATCTCGGATGGCCCTGATCTTCTCCTCGTGGACTCTCACTCTGTCCACTCCAATGATATGCCTCAAATGGAGCATCTTTGTCAAACCAAATTCGCATTTGGACAACTTAGCCTAGAAGTGCTGCTTCTCGAAGATACACAACACCATCTCTATGTGTTGCAAATGATCCTCCCATGTGCGACTGTATATGAGGATGTCGTCAAAGAACACCAGCACAAAATTCCTCAATTGACCACGGAAAATGTGTTTCATGCAAGGTTGAAAAGTAGTCGGAGCATTGGTCAGCCCAAAGGGCATCACCAAGAACTCGCAATGGCCATAGTGACATCAAAATGCAGTCTTGGGAACATCCTGGTCCCTCACCTTGATCTGGTGGTACCTCGACCTCAGATCAATCTTAGAGAAGAACTTCGCCCCGCTCAGCTCATCCATCAACTCATTGACCCTGGGAATAGGGTAGCGGTTCTTCATGGTCTTCTTGTTCAGATCCCTATAGTCTATGCACATCCGCAATATGTCGTCCTTCTTCACCAAGACCACTGAAGTAGCGAATGGGCTTGTGCTAAGAGCTCATGAATAACTCTCTCAATCTCATCCCTATAGGCGTTGGGATGCCTGTAGGGGGTGGTGATCACGGCCTGAATGCTGCACTCCAACTCAATAGTGTGGTCGAACCCCCGATCCGGTGGCTGCCCCGGTGGAATGTCCCCAAAGATCGTAGAGTAATGGTCTAGGAGAGTCTACACATCTGGGTGCATAGGCTGGCCTGAGACACTTGCATCTGAAACCCTCAACTCCACAACCCACTCTATGTCTCCCTTTCAGAAATCTGCTTCCATCCTATGCACAGAAACTATCTGAGGGGGGTATGTGTGCATGCCCCTGAGCATCACCTGCTTTGCACTCTTCTTGTCCACAAACTCCATCTCCAGTGTGTGCCAATCAGCAGTGACCTTCCCAAGGTCGATGAGCCACTGGACTCCCAAGTTCCAACACTATGTCGGTGTCCGTAATATCAACCTCGAAGAAGTGATATGTCATAGTGTATGTCCCCATGGTCACTGACAATGCCGAAATATAACGCATGCACTGCATGGTCCTAGCTCTTGGAACCAACACAGAGAACCCATCAAGGCCCATTGTCGGTATGCCTCTCCTTTGTACCAGCTGGGCATCAATAAAGTTGTGCGTGGCCTCGCTGTCCACCAGCACTGAGACACGCTGGCCCTGAATTGTCCCTCGGACCCTCAACGTTAAGTACTTGGGTACTCCCCACAAGGATGCAAGGATCCCTCTTGTTGGTGCAAACGCTGATCCTGCTGCTGCTGGGGGAGTTGGTGGTGGATGATCCTCTCCTGGTGCTCCGGTATCGACATCTCCTCCCAACTCATCATATGTCTCCTCTTCTCCCTCACTATCAGAGAAAACATCAATGTAATGTGCTTTCCCTCAGACACATCTCTGACCCGGTGCCCATGGCTCCTGACAGGTGAAGCAAAGCTTCGTCCGTCTCAAATCTCTCTAGGTGTCATCATCCAAAGGCCCTCGGCCCTGGTTTCCTCTCGGAGGTGGGGCTCTCATGTCCTTCCCTCTCTGCTGGAACACTGGTCTATTGGGCATGCGAGCCCTCGTCCTCAACAAAGCGTCCTACAAATCTTTGGTTCTCCCTTCTGCGTCCTGCAGCGTAGTAGGCCGAGTAGACCTCACTAGCTCGAGCAAGGGTTCAACTAGTTCGTCAATGAACATATATATCCTCCTAGGCACAGACAAATCTGGAACCATCACTGAAAGTCTCAAGAACTCAGAAATGTAGGTTTTCGGGTTCCCTGTTTGTTTGAGCTTGGTTAGCTCAACAAAATGCTTCTCCGGATCTTTCCGATCAAACCTCCTTTTCAATCTCCGGGTGAACTCATCATACGCTGCACTCCTGAGTGACCCAGCGTAGCCATCCCATGGAACCACCAGTCATGGGCTTCTCCCTCAAGATGCAGCACAACCACCTTGATGGCCTCCACCTCTGCCATATGATTAAGCTGGAAATAAATGTACAACTTCTCCACCCAAGCTTTGGATGAACATTTCGATGACCCATCGAACGCAGGCAAGAAAAGTCTGCCCACGGTACGTTGCAGGTCATTGCCCTGCGTGTACCCTCCTCCTCAGGTTTGGCCCTGTGTTCTACTGTTATTCTTCAACTGACATAACTCATTAAAGGTGAGGGCATCTCTAAACTCCAACCCGTAGGACTGATACTCAGCAAAGTACTCTCCATAGTGAGCCACCTTTGGCTCTTGTGGCCCTCTTGCTCCTGCTCCTGTAGCCAGGAATGTGGGCATGGTGGAACGTGGTAGAGTGCGTGGCACCACCTGCTGCGCAGCGTTAGGCTCAAGTGGGTGATGGGAGGTGTCGGATCCTTCTCCAATCTGGAATTTCCTTGTAATTTCCCTTTGCTTGTTATCTCCAACGAACTTCTGCCCCATCTCCTCTATCCTCTTAGTGAGCTCCTACATTGACTTTAGAAGGATGCTAGCAAACTCCTTTCCATCGTCTCTTTCCTCTTCCATCGGTGCCTTTTCCCTCTCTTCTTCCACCATAATGCTGTCTACTTGGTTTGGTGTAACTTCAAGCCTCCTTTCCCTGCTTTTATACCACTGCCTTCGGTATGTGATGTTCTGCCTATCCTCCGGTGTCATAGACCGAGTGCTCCACAGGCTGTGCCAAGTCTATGAGCTTTGATACCACTGTAATATCCCAAATTGGGAATAAACAACAATATAAAGCACAAAAGACTAAAACTACAACAAAACAAGAAATGCTATTAAAACACCATGGTATGAGCCAAAATCATCTTAGCCATTTTATTAATTTTCTGGTGGGAAAAGGTACAATGAGGTGCTCAGAAAGATGGCACCTTGGCCTGCACAAGACAGGCTGAAATATCTCCTCAATCCCGAACAAAAACTCTGCTGCTTTGCGTGGCTCCTCCTCTACGCTGTCAATGCTGGAACCGTAGTATTAAAAACCAGTCGGGCCAAACCGGCCAGTCAAGGGCCTAGCCGGTTAGAACCGGTCAGAAAACCCGGTTTTAACCCCTCTTTCACACAATTTTCCGGTCAAACCGGTGCTGACTGGCCGATTAAGGATGGAACTAGCTGGTTTAGGGATAAACCGGCCAGTTCCGTCCTTAATTGGCCAGTTAGCTGCCAAGGCCGCAAAGGAACCCACTTACAGAGTTCTGGCCAGTTTAGGGTTGTTTTGGAGGGAAGAGGAGGGTTGTTTCCCTCCAAAAATACCCTCTCCGATCCTTTATAAGCAGGGGCAACCTCTCATTTGTCTCACACCATCTCATTTGGAGCTTTTGTGAGTTTGACTGAGAGCTTGGAGAGTGTTGAGTTTTTGCTGGAGTAGTGGAACAACATAGAGTTTGAGCTAAGTAGTAGCCATCATGCCTCCAAAAGCCAAGGATACTGCATGGGATCATTGTGATATGATTGATGGAAAAATGATCTGCAAACATTGCCAAAAATCGATTGTAGGAGGGGGTATTTACAGGTTCAAGCAACACTTGGCTGGGATAGGGGGCCATGTAAAGCCATGTGGAGCAGCAAATGAAGTAATAGGGCATATTAGGGCAGAATACCTTCAAAAGTTTGAGACTCAAGTCACTGAAAATAGAGAAGTTTGTGACTCGAGCAATTGCAAAGTTTGGCAGTCGAGACTCAGCCAACTGAGTTTGATCATGATGAGAAGTTTCAAGTGATAATGTTGATCACTAATTAGTAATATCATATATGTAGTTTTGTAGTAGACTGTAGGCCAATGGGCTCATAGCTTGTAGCATTGTTTTTGGACTTTATGGGCCATTTGGAACCTCTTTTCTTATGTATTTTTTCGATGATATGTATTGCACTCGGTGCCATTTTGATATATTCACCTTTACATGGTATATAAATGACAAACTTTGCATATTTTGTCTCTATGTGCTTGGAATCATGGTTGCCAATCTTAAAAATAGTTTTTTTTTATTAAAAATTAATTATTTTATGTATTTTTTATAACCGGTTCATTTAGACCTGACCAGTATCGGTTAGAAACCCAGTTCATTAGGTCCACTGGTCCGGTCACCGGTTTTGGTTTTTAATACTATGGCTGGAACTGCTACTGTTGGCTAGAAATGAACTGCGTGTTGAGCGTGATCCGTTGCTCAAAAAATTCTGGGAGTTAGACACCAGACTCCCCTCAACAAACCCACAAAAACCCGCGAAGGTTTTCCAAAATTCTCAGCCCCGGAAATTTGCCCCCTTGGGCTTGGCACGCTGCTTTGTTGGGCAATCTGGTTCTCTGGTTGAACTGTTGGAAGATGCTATCGAAAATCTGCTCTCTTCGTCTCTCCCAATGCTGTTCCTCATTTGGACAACATATTTCCTCTGCTACTTGCGTGGCCTCTACGCTGTCCTGGAGGGACTGCGTATGCTTGGATGTTTACCTGCAAACCTTCTGTCGAAACCGGATGGAACTCCTCTCCTGAGCAGGGACTTGAAGTCCCTCGAGGTAGAGATTGAGATCTCCGCTCAGAAATATCTTGTGCTAAACAACGCTTACAGACTTGGCTAAACAACTCAAGTGTGCTACAGTCTATCAGACATAAAATCTGTGATTGAATGAATGACGAATGAGCTGCTCTCATCCTCTTTTACCTATGCTGAGCCTCCAATGTTCCCTTGGGCCCACCTTGACTGCGCTGTCGCTCTGCCAACCTATCCCTACGCTAGTGCCTCTCCCACACTGCCATTGTGCTGCCTACGTTGTTGCCTCTCCCACGCTGCCACTAGGATGCTGTCTCCTTCGAGTGGCTGGCCTCATGGGCCACACTTCAGCTTTAATATCCGCCTTAGTGACTTTAGGAAAGTGAATTAACTATATGGTTTATTTGTGGATCCCCTCACCCACATTATTCATGCTAAACATTAGAAAAGGCAAAAATTAACAAAATTTAACATTCCAATGAGCTGATTGCTAATTTGGAATATTACAGTGATTTAATTCTTGCTCAGTTTCCTTGTTTCAGAATCATAAAGTATTAAGTGTAGGCTTCTTCAATAATTTATTTCAGTAATTCATGAAGAAATCTGAATTAGTTTTGTAATGTAATTTACATAGTACGAGAATTAAATTCAGTTAGTTGTAGTAGGATTCCTGAGATTGTTAGATCTAGGAATTTTCACAAAAGAGAGGAGAAAACATTTTCATTTTGCAAAGATTTAACATATTAAAAAAAAATGCTAGATTAGAGTGTAGATCCTACCACTTTGGCCTTCAATCCCAATCTCCAATATCCCTTGCAAGCTCCTCAATCTCCCTCCTCAACTCAAGCTCCAAGATCTCTCTTACTCAAATGATGAATAATGAGGAGTGGAGGGCCTTTTATGTTTTCCCCCCTCCCTCCCCTTTCCCTCCGTTTTTCCTCCCGTTGGCCGCCCCTCTCTGCCTACGGCTGCGTGGCCCTCACGCCGGCCGGGAGTGATTTTCAGTCCCTAAACTGCTCCACGAAAACCAGGGAGCGAATTTTTTTGTCGGGAGTGCGAATCGGGAGTGGGTTTGAGGGGGTGGGGGGGCGCTCCACCACAGGCCTGTGGCAAACCCTTGAAAACTTCATTAGGAAATGAAATATTGCATCTACTTTGTTGTGAGGTATATATTTATTGCTCTTCATGTGTTGTAGATTCATTGTTGAAACCTCTTGTTATAATGCTAATATGAAAGTCTATTCATTTAGGAGCAAGTCAATTTGAGGAACCCTTTCCCTGTTGACTTCCTTGCTGTTTTATTTCTGCATTGTTGTTTTTCATCTAACAAGTCACTGATTTGATTTGATGGGTGGCACCTCTAACCCTCATAGATAAGTTTTCACAAATTTTTCCAGCAAACACTGCAAGGTTGAATGTGTGACATAAATCCATTTTTGCTTGAGCATCAAATAGAATGGTGAATGTAACAAAATAGTTGTCTCATCCATAAGGTTTAACATGGCAAACTAGCCTTTTCCTCCATTTTGATGCCTTTCTATGAAGTAGTTTTGAATGTGTCAATGTAGGCCTTTCCATTTTGCAATATTTCAAGATTCCATTTGTCCGATAAGATTGATAGGCAATAGTCTCACATCGTTTCATTTTTTAGTTCCCCTCTTCCTTCTTTTCCCATTTCCACTTCTGTTTCCAGAAACTATGCAACTGTTTTATCAAGGCTGACTCTTCATTTCACCTTTAAGCTCCCACTCCATGGCCTTGATAATCCTACCTTTAAGGAAGTTACCACTCCATAGCCTTGATAATCCTACCTTTAGGGAAGCCCCCTTGAGGTGGAGAAGAGCCAACCAAAAGAGAGAGAAGAGCTACAATGGATAGCCTTCCTAATTTGCACAAAACTAACACCACGGTGCTTGGGACTTTACAATTTTCTGGGTGCTAGATTTTTCTGCAATGGGACATAAAAAGCAAGAATGTTAAATCAAAGAGATTCTGTGAATTGTTTGATTCAATTCTTAAATGGTAGCAGAAGCTATGTTACCACAAATAACAATCACAGAATGAAAAATAGCCTATAAGTCTCTTGGCCAGGATTCCTGGGACATACAGTGGAACAGCATTGAGTATTATAGATAGAGGTCATACAAAGAAGCATATGCTAATTATTTCTGCAGCAGTTTTGGAACATGGTTGCAGCATGTTGATATGGGGTTTATCTTGGGCAGGAGATTTGTTTCCTAGGTTTGTCTTCAAGAAGATGGAAAACTCTAATCAGAACATTAATGTCAGCTACTTATCAGGCCATTTCGGTTTCCAAAATGTGGCATGATCTGCAGATTATCTATAGAGGCAAAAGCTTGCATCAACATGCTGAGGAGGAGACTATCGATTTGGAGGTAGTAACTTTTTTAATAAATTTTGATCTCTTTAAATAGATGCATCTTGTTTACAATGAGTGTGCTTTCTCTTTGAATATATGTGTATTGGATTGCACTTTTAGATTTACTACATAAATGATTATAGATGATAGTTTATTTGTTTCCTTAAGGTGGATAGTGATTGTAATTTCTACTGTCACTTTATGAAATAAAGTTGGCTAGAAGTATTTTATTAATGCACACTATATGAATTATAGTTATAATATACATTAACGCAAGTGATTTTGGGGTGTATTTTTGAAGTTTTACCAGGAACTGGTAACCTAGTAAACCTATAAATGACATTGATGTTATTTTTACCCAGTGGAAAAGAGAATTTTTTCTGTGAATTTTCTTTTATTTCAACTGGATTTTCTTGTAATTTTGGGCTAGAAACAAGTGCTTCAACTAATAATATGCAGCTATAAACATTATAAATTCTTTCCTGATGATGCTCTTTTTTCTATAAGAGAAGTAGTTCTGTAAAATCTTACAGGTGACATGCTACTTTAGAACAATATTTGGAAGCTTAAATTAAGTACAGTTCATGGCACGAGAGGGCCTAACACATTTAACTCACAAAATAATTTGAACATTTTATAAAGGCACAGGAAAATCACAGCCTCGTAAGGAAACATGGACTCATTTGCAGTCAAAATTTTCAGGAATTTTTACTTGCCATTGTACTCAGAGCATGAACAGTAATCATTTGAGATCTTGGGAAAATTTGTGCACTGCACTGTTTGTAGGAATTCTTTGACTATGAGCAATTCAAATCATGTGCAGGGACATCACTTTAAGGGATCCATGCCACTGTTGTTAATATGTTCATACATATTTATGTATCTAGGAACTGTTACTGCTCAGGTTAGCAGGCTTGGCAAAGTCTGGTCAAGATGCCTGTTACCGCAAACCCTCACTAGGCAGGTTCAGACCTCGTGGCAACAAGTGATCGGCTACCACTGTCACCTCAGCGACTTTTTTCCATCTATTTAGTGGTAATTTCACCACAAGGGAGGCTTCCCTATATATAGATTGACTCAAGGATAGTGGATGAGAAAGATTCAAGGTGATTGATGAGGTATAATAATAGAGATAGGGTATTGGCGGAGCCTGGAGGGCTTAGATAATCTTTCCCAAACTACAAGTGCTCTGTCTCTAGACCACTTAAAAAAATTATTGGGTTGTTATAAGTTAGGGTTTGACTGTTTTTAAATGATAGGGCATGAAATGTCATATAACAACTAGCAGAAATAGTCTTACAATGATTAATCAACAAAGGATTGAAACTATCAATTAGATATGCAGAATTTAGGGTTTTCAAATGAGTTTTTATGGCCGAAACATGCATAAAACATCAATATATTGTTGACATCAGCCCTAGAAATAGTGTTTAAGCATGTAACAAATGCTATTTTTTGCTTTTGCACAATTATGTAATACAAGTCCTACTTAAAAAGAAATGACACATCAAATAAAATTACCCTTTTAGCAATATTTCATAGAAACCCTAACCCTAACCCTATATATCTAGAATTTAAGATGAAAGTGAGAGAAGTTAGTAAAAATATTAGGTTTTATCACCACCACTTAGATTAGTGCCATGATCTAAATGTGAAATGGAGTTCTAGGGGAAATTTAGTAACGACGACCTTATTGAAGAGGGTGAGATGGCAAGGGCATCTACTTACAAACCATAGTGGCTTCCTTTTAGGGGAGATTTAAAATTTAGGAGATGCATAGCTTGGAGTTCTATTAAAGGATTCAAGGAAAACAATTTTGTATACCATAAATGAGCAAGATTTCTATATAAATTTAGCAATTTTATCCATAACACATGTAGAAACCCTATTTGAAATGATATAACATGAAAAATATCGAAAATATGCAATAAACATAGAAAAGTTCCATGAGAATCTCTTCAATCAATCTCAAGAAACCAACTTCAAAAAAAAAATCCCACCTTTGATAGCAATTCCCACCATAGAAATCACATTGCGGCCAAGTAGAAAAATCGAAGAATGGAGGTAACATATGGGCTTGTAATGTAAGATGGAAAGTGTTAAGGATGACAAAGGGATAGTTGGAACTACGCTATATCAATTAGGGTTTCCCAAGTAGTGCCCCTCCTATACCCATTGGGCCATTAAGGGATGTCCCACCTGATTGCAAAATGACCAAAGCACCTTTTGAGAGGAAACCCAAGTACTGCGCAACCTCTGCGTCACTCTCGGTGGGGACTGCGTGGCTTCTGCTGGCTGGGTCTGAGCAATATTTCTATATAAATTTAGCAATTTTATCCATAACACATGTAGAAACCCTATTTGAAATGATATAACATGAAAAATATCGAAAATATGCAATAAACATAGAAAAGTTCCATGAGAATCTCTTCAATCAATCTCAAGAAACCAACTTCAAAAAAAAAATCCCACCTTTGATAGCAATTCCCACCATAGAAATCACATTGCGGCCAAGTAGAAAAATCAAAGAATGGAGGTAACATATGGGCTTGTAATGTAAGATGGAAAGTGTTAAGGATGACAAAGGGATAGTTGGAACTACGCTATCTCAATTAGGGTTTCCCAAGTAGTGCCCCTCTACCCATTGGGCCATTAAGGGATGTCCCACTAGATTAGAATCGAAGATTAACTCCCCATTTAAGGTGAGAGAATAAGATCACGTTTAAAGCCCATCCTTCCTCCAGACCACCCCATAATCCATATCAAATTCCCAAAACAAACAAGTACAAGCACCTGATTGCAAAATGACCAAAGTACCTTTTGAGAGGAAACCCACTTTCGTCCATGTGCTCATGCTGGATTTATGAGAAGTATATGGCTGATGAAAATGGTAGAGATATAATGACATATCATAAACTAGTGGTGGTTGTTAAGGGCTGCTAGCTATGTGGTTGACCGACTAGCTGTCAAGAATAGGAGAAGAGTTTTCTCCTATGGGGTTACCCATTTTGGTGGGTAACATATGGCTGCAACTTGGGGACATGAGCTCACCGTAGAGTGCATGATACATATGCTTGAATAGGGAGTTCATGAGAACTCTAGCAATCCTTGGGCTCGTAGACTTGTAACATGCACATTGCAATCAACTTGTTTGGGAGCATGTGCATTGGGTGTAGGGTATCACCCATGTTTTTATATGAAAATGCTAAAAACATACAAAAAAGAAAATCTATGCCAAATACAATCTATAATAGCTTGTAACATGATATGAATGATGTTAGAATGCTCACACAATATGCGATTCAACACTACTATGCATGACTAATATATATGACTAGATTATACTAGGAAAGTATTGTTTCAGGAGTTGACCATTTACTGGCAAGGGTAGAGGCTCTCCTTCCAAAGTTTCAAGGTGGTATGCATTGATGCCAACAATGTCCAGTATTTTGTATGGGCCAATCCACAAGTTATTGAGCTTCTTATGCATGTCGAGCTTTTCTCTTTACTTATCCCAAAAGAACCACGGTTTTAGGTTCAAAATCCCGGGTCTTGGCCTGGCTCTCAAAGGTATTCTTAGCCCTTTCTTGGTTCCTATCTGTTAGTTTTTGTAGCATCAGATGTGTTCTAGCCTCGAGATTTGGCAGAGAGGCTAGAATACATGTATGCTCCAATACCCAAAAAACGTTTCTGGAAATTTCACCTAGAGACGACTTAATTAAATTAATTAGTTAGTTTTTAATATTTCCTAAGTCTAAACTTAGGAAATATGATTAATTAAACAAAATTAATTAAGTCATGGTGAGAATGTTCTACAAAAGTGCATGGATCGATTTCTAGTTAATCGTAGCCATCGTTTAAGATTTAATTGTGGCTGTTGAAGTCTCAACGGAGGATTATAAGAAGAAGTCAATGGGGCTTGGAAAAGATACACCAAATCAGTTGAGTATTCGATTTTGCTGGGAAATTGATCTCCAGAGTAGCAGCATTCAGTTGCTGGAGGTGATTCAGTGAGGTTGAAGCAGTGAGAGAGGGGCAGAGATAGTGAGGCCGCAGGAAGCTTTTCCAATTCCGGTGAGTACATTGTAGAGAGACAGTGATTGCCATAGAGAGGCAACACAAAGCTTTCTTGGGGAGATTCCATTTTGCTGGGGAGAAGGAGAAATTCTGAGCTAGAAGTTGGGTAGAAGGCCCGAAGGCAAAGAGTAGCAGTCTTCTAGATAGCCGCTGGCGAGATAGTCAGAGAAGACGCAATTCCAAGCTTGTGGGACGCAGTAACTGCGTAGGTTGATGCAGTGACTGCGCAGCGGGAGCAAGGAGCAACTCAATTCGAGCTGAGGTTAGTGCCGGATCGCCTGTGGAGTGAGAAATTTTATTGCTAGTTATTTCTCTGTTTTGGATTTCTCGATTAAGCATCCATAGATTTTACTCAAATTTCACTACTGCATAATTTCAAAACCCTCAACTGCTGCACCGGTTTTCCCGAGTTGAGTTTTTCCAGGGAATTAGTCCAAAAATAACGGTGTCATATTGTGTGTGTGCATCTATTTCTTCAAGCGTTTTATTTCTTTCGCATTATTTGTTTTTTGAAGGTTGCAGTGTATTTGTTTCGATATTTTCCGTAGCACAGCAAATAATCTATTTAATTAAATTAACAAATAGAAGAAATAACATGAGTTGTTGCAATAGGATTCGGGGTAAGCAAATTTTCACATGGTATCAGAGGGAAGTTGATCAGCCAGAGAGCTCAGAAAAACGAAACAAAGGAATTTCGCTGTTCAGTTTGGGCAACAGATCAAAATTCTCAGGGGAAACACAGTCACTTGTTGAGATTTTGGGGTAGCATCGGATGTGGTCTAGCTCCGAAACTCTGTGGAGGTGCTAGAACACATGAGATCTCCAAGACCCAGAAAGCATTTGGAGAAATTCCATCTGGTGTAAGAGTTATTCAAATAATTAAATTTTTTAATGGGGACCCTAAGTCTATCTAGGGAAATTAAAAAATTAAAGTGAATTAATTTACACATGTGATGATAACATTCTAAGTGATGTGGATCAAGCACTCTTTTAATCTTAGCCGTTGATTAGAGATTAGATCATGGCCGTTGATGTGTCAACGAGAAAAGTATAAAGGAAGGGCTTGGGGTCAGTTGGAGGAGACACACAAAGTCTAAGAGATCGAATTCTCCTGACAGAGCAATGCTCGGACGAAGATCAGATCCGAGTGACTTAGAGCGTAGTGAAGGGCAGATGCAGTGATTGGTTAAGAGGGCCAAGAGTACATGGCAGAACAAGGGCAGTAGAGGCACAGTGGAGGCAATGCAACCATTAGAGGGTGTGACGCAGTCCCTCAGGAGGGTGACGAAGGCCCACGGAGGACTCACACAGGGGCAACGTAGTGTCTCCATGAAGAAGTCCGAAATTCACCGGAAACAGGGGTTTCTGTGCCGGCAGGGCTGAAACTAGACTTTGGAGAAGCAGATTCACATAGAGCTAGGGCGACACAGTCCCTCAGCTAAGGCTATGCAGGCTGACGTATTAGCTGTGCAGAGCCAGCTGGGGTTTCACCAGTTGCTCATCTGGATCAGTCGGGACTTGCGAGAGTGAGGTATATCTCACAATTTTTCTCTGATTGCCAAGGTTTTATCTATTGGGTGAGCCGAGTTATGGCATCCTAGATGTACTCAGAAGCTGCTGTTTAATAATAATAGAGTTATAAACCCTCATATCTGCTGCACCGGTTTTCTCGCATTGGGTTTTTTCGGGGACATTTGTCTGAAAAATCTGTCATTTGTCATATGTGCGTGATGTTTAGTAAATGATTTGTATTTGTGTAGGCTGCTATTTGTGTTTACTTCAAAGTTTTTTGGAATATTCAATTAAATAACTTGTGTAAATAAATCAAGTAGGAGAAGTAAATCAATAGTTAGCTGTAGGATTTCAGTGCTCAGAAATTTTCACATGATATCAGAGCATTGCAGATCAAGCTGAACCATCGGCAAAGCGACTAAGGATATTTGCTGCAGGAAGGGCAGCTGAAGCAGCACTGATCCGGAAGAAGGCAATGTAGCACCAGAGGGACAACAAACCCTGCAATGGTGACGCAGAGTCAGTCTGCTCATGCAGCTCCAGGGAGGTGACACAGAGCCAGTCTTCTCACGCATAGCTTGACGCAGCACCAGGAGAGGGACACTGAGCCAGTTTGCACACGCAGAGGCTGACTTTGAAGGAGAAATTTATTGCAACAAGCTAAAGGAATGATTTCTGGGCAAAGCTAGGCACAAAAATCAAGGCATAGAAGACAACAAAAGGTACAGTATGAACAACATTTAATGTTGAGCTGCACGTAGTTCGAGAGAAGCTTTAGAGATTTTTTTTTCAAAACATCTGTACAGTTCATACAACGGTACGGAAATCCGTATAGTCTATACGAAATTCGTACATAACATGCCATGTCAGTATCCGTACAGTCTATACGAAATTTGTACAGAACATGCTGTACAGTTTGTATCCGTACAGTACATATTTTCAGCGTCAAGTGGGCACGAAATTCAAGGCAAAGTGGGCACGTGTTTCAAGGAGTTTTGTGCTGAAGAGATAAGTTGTATTTTGCTGTTTTGTTTTGTCTACAAATGTATTTTTCCTGAACTTGAAAGATAAATAAATTTGAAGAGCTCTCTAACATGTTTTCCCTAGAGAAGATTGAAGGGGTTTTGCCTGGGTCTAAGTTGACCTAAAATCTGTGTATTTTTATGTGTTGCAGGTTTGTTTATGTCCATATTTATTTTCAGCATGTATTGACAGTCCCATGTGTTTTAATCTGAAAATTTCATTTCCAGAATTTTATATTTTGAATGTATGTTTATGAGATAAGGGCATTTAATTGAATGGGAGTGATAAGGTGAAATTAAAAATGGGTTGGGATTCTCAACATGGTATCAGAGCTACAGGCTGAAAATTGCAACTTGAACAACAAACAATAGTTTGGGACAACAAACAATGGTTTGGATAACAAACTAAATTTTTGGACAACAAACCTAGTTTGGACAACAAACTGATATTTTGGGACAGCAAGGTGAAATTTCACACAAACTGAACTTTTGGGACAAGAAGGTGTGCTGGAAAGTTCATTTCTCCATTTTCTTGGTTTTGTAAATTTTGGACAACAGTCATGGCCATGTTCTTAAGCATAAAGGACAGACTGGATGGGATATCCAACTATGCCGTTTGGAACGACAAAATTCAGACAGTGTTTGAGGAGGCAATAGTTTGGGACATAGTGCGACAAGAGGTTGTACCTCCTACTGTTGTAGAAGAACTCGCTGAATTAAAAAAAAATAATGCAAAGGCAAAAAGGATTTTGATGGACAGTCTGAAGGATCATGTGGTTCCTCAAGTGAGAGGAAACACATATGCATATCAGATGTGGACAACTCTAATCACTCTCTATCGGAGTACCAATGGGAGCAGGAAGATGGTACTCAAAGAACAATTGAAGAACATTAGGATGACAAAGGCTGAAAGTGTAGTTCATTATCTTAGCAGGGTCAATCAAGTACATGATGATTTGATTGCTATTAGTGAGGGAGTTGCACCCACAGAGTTAGTCAAGATAGATGTAGCGGGAATTCCTAAGTCTTGGGAGGTATTTGGAGATATTGTTACCTCTAGGGAGAATCTTCCTAATTGGAACAGATTCTGGGATGATTTTGTGCAGCATGAGATACGAAAGACTGGCAGTGGTGGGGTGAAGATAGCAGATGAGGAGGATGTAGCCTTGACAGCCAGGGGGAAGAAAAAAGGGAAGGCCAAGAAAGGGGCCTCATCATATGGGTCTAAGGGAAAGGAGAAAAAGAAGAAGAAAGATATGGATATGTCCAAATTCAGATGTTGGGCATGTCAGAAGATGGGACACTATGCTGCTACATGTCCCGAGAGGAAAAACAAGGGGAAGAAGGGTACTGCAGCTTTAACAGAGGTGGAGCAGTTTGCTTCATAGTTTGACAGGGACTTTGCATTTATTACTTCTACATCTAGTAGGAGTACATCATCGGATGTGTGGTACATAGACAACGGGGCAGGAGTTCTTTTTAGAGCTTGCAGAGAGGGCACTTGATATTGAGATTGTACTAGGAGATGATCGCACTATGAAAGCTGTTGGTGTGGGGACTGTGACCTTTTAGAGGGAGTCTTTGCTTGCTTTGAAGGTCATGGGTGTTTTGTATGTTCTGGGGATGAAGAAGAACTTGATTTCAGTGTCTACTATGGAGGAGAAGGGGTTTGACGTTACTTTCTCAGGAGGGTAGGTATTGATGCATCCCAGGGGTGTTTCCATCACTTCGGCCAAAGTGATTGGAGTCCGCTTTGGGAAACTATATAGGTTCAATTTTCAGTCGGCAGGAGCATTGGTGAGTAGCACATCTAGTAGCACTCAGACTAGTACCACTAGCATTAGAGACTCGTGCGAGTTATGGCATCGGAGGATCGCACATATGCATCATGGAGCTTTGAGAGTTCTGAGGGAGATCACTACTGGAGTTCCTGATTTCAGTGTCGAGCATTATGAGGTCTAGAGAGGGTGTGCTTTGGGCAAGTATGCCCAAGTTATCATTCCCAGCGAGCGACAACAGATCTACAGGTATACTAGACTTGATTCATACTGATGTTAGTGGTCATATGTCTCATGTGTCTTTGGGTGGTTATGAGTATTATGTTATATTCATTGATGACTACTCTAGGAGGACTTCGATATATTTCCTGAAGACCAAGGGTTAGGTCTTTAGTCGCTTTAAAGAGTTCAAAGCTCTTGTGGAAAATTAGACAAGTAGGAAGATTTAGGTCTTGAGGTTAGACAATGGTGGTGAGTACACCGATGGTGGGTTTTCTGACTTTTGTGCACAGGAGGGCATTAGGAGAGAGTTCACGATTCCTTACAACCCCCAACAGAATGGGGTGTCTGAAAGGAAGAACAGAGCTATTGTTGGGGTTGTTAGAGCGATTATTCATGATCAATGGTTGCCTTTGTTTTTGTGGGCCGAGGCCTGCAATATTGCTCTTTATCTTCAGAACACGAGTCCTCATAGAGTATTGGGGAATATGATTCTAGAGGAGGCTTTCATTGGAGAGAAGCCTCATGTGGGAAATCTTTGTATCTTTGGATGTCTCACATATTCTTATATCCCCAAGGCGCAGAGGACGATGCTGGAACCCATGGTAGAGAAGGGTATCTTTATGGGTTACAATGAGACTTCGAAGGCCTATCGGATCTTCATTCCTTCTAAACGGAGAGTGGTGATTAGGAGGGATGTGAAGTTCGAGGAGGAGAGGGCCTATCAGAGATCACGGGACTATGATGAGAGAGAGTCATAGACTTCTCCTCGGTGTTGAAAAGTGTAACTAGGTCTGTCTTCATGTTGACTATGTAATTATGTACTTATGAAAAAGAAGAAGTCAAAATAATATAAATATCTTTTTGTTGTGTTTGCTTCATGGGTTTCATGAGCAAAAATTTATTAAGTAGATGGACTTCTTCTTGATGTCCATTAAGTTTGAGTTAAGTGTCAAATCTAGTCCAACTATATGCTCCAGGACCTTGTGGAAGAAGCTCACAATGGCCCTCAATGCAACGATGACAGACAAGCCTTAAATGCAGTGAAGAAATACCTCTCCAATGCTAGAATAAACCTTATCTTGTCAGCCTAATTCACCATGGATAAGTCGGCTGTATGGTCGACCTATTTAAGTGACCGTGCACTATATTTATACTCATGTGCTGCGGTCATCATTCAAGCAAGAAATGCGGACATCTCTGAGATTACATTGTGGATATCTGTGAGATCACAGTGCGGATAAAGGATAGCATTTTAGTGCGGATAAAGGACAGCAAAAGTCTGGATCCAAATCAAAGGTGCTGGAAGAAGGTTACGGTGAAATACAGGAAGGATAGCAAGGTACAGTTTGCGGATAGTCAAGTACAGAATTGTGGATAGTCAAGTACAGTTTGCGGAGGATAACAAGGTACAAAATTGCTGCGGATAGATGCAACATGATTTCGGATTAATGCGGGAAGGATATAATACAAATATCTCTGAGTTTTAAGGAGCAAACTAAAGAAGATTAGTGCAAGGATAAATCGCTGATAAATTATAGCTAAGGGCTGTTGATTTGAAGATAGAATTAGCAGAGGTTGAGACAGTGATCATAAGGTGAAGTAGCTCAAGCAATTCAATTACAAGCATATGCAAGTGAAGATCAAGGTCTCTAGTGCTGATGTAGAACTAAGCAAATTGGTGAAGAAAAGAATTAAGGTTGAAGAAGCTAGATCAAGGTCTTGGAAGCATATGTAGGTCAAGGGTCTAAGTCTTGGTCATGGTACTTATCATTTGAAGATCTATAAGAAGAATTCTTTGCGGGTTTTCCTCTCCAAGAGGGAGAGGTTTTGCCCTGGCTCTAGGAGCCTAACTTTTGTGTCTTGTGCATTTTGATAATTGACTTGATGAAAGATTAACTAAGCTATAATAAGAGAAGACATATGTTACTCAAGTAAGCTCACAAGTAATTATCAAGAAGAGAATTTGTATTAATCTCCAGCCCTCCAAATTCTCAACATGGTATCAAAGCTAAGGTGTTGAACACAAGGGCTGCTTGTCAACAAAGACACTCAAAGAAGCGAAGATCAAAGTTTGGGTTGGAAAGTAAAATCAGTTTGCAAGGAAGACTATCTAGCTACTTCAAGTAAGATCTACTATCTCATTCAAAAGATAAACTCATTCAAGAAAACAATCTTTGCCATCAAAGATTTGCACTCAAGATATTGTTTGAAGAAGAACCTCAACTTCTGAAGATATACTTAATAATCAAGGATCCAAGTACACCTACATTGAAGAAGCTCCTATCTTAAAGGAAACCCTTGACTTCATCTTCAAACATTATCAAGGAAGCTGCAAGCCACTCTACTCAAGTAAGTATCCATGACCTTATCTGTCAAGATGCCTTATTGTAAAGAAAAGAACAAGCTGGTTGGGTCATCAAACTTTAGTGCATGGAAGAAGAGGACAAATTTGAATTTAATTGAAGACGAAGTAATGGACTATATTTAAGGATCTACAGTTCAACCCCCAAAAGAAGATGCTCCAGCTCATGCCAAGTACATGAAGGGAGAAATTAGAGCCTAGAGGATTCTCATAGAATCCATTAAAGACTCTCTCATTCCCTATGTATCAAAACTAAAGACTGCAAAAAAAAAATGAGAAATTGGTGGAGCTATTCTCTGTGAGTACTGCAGGAGAAGCAACCTCTCTGAGACAAGAACTGTACAAAATGAAATTGTCAAGAGAAGAAGGAATCACTCCACACTTTATGAGGATTTCATAAATAAGAGATCAACTGCAGGAACTAGGAGAAGTAATGTCTGACACTGAGATGACTACAATGGTGCTGAATGCTCTACCAGAGGAATGGGGAAACTTCACTTCTAGTTTATACAGGAAGAAAGAAGCCACCCCATTCCATGATTTATGGTCTCTATGTAAAATAGAGGAAACAAGACTAAAGGCCAAAGCTGATACAGGACCAAGTGAAGAGATTCATGCCTTTGCAGCCTCATACAGGAAGAAAGGAAGATTCAAAAAATTTGGCCCTTAGAATAAAAAAAGAAATATGGACAACGTACGATGGTTGACCACACTTCGTCAACTACCCCATAGCAGTACACCCCCCATTTTTTCAAATGGGATTCGTCATGTTCGACATGGTTGCGCCATTCAGATTCCATCATCCAGATTTCATCGACAGTTGACATTGTTATAAATGATGTAAACCCATTCTGCATGTAATGATGTAAATGATCTAAGTAAGACCGTCCATGTATGTAACAACCTAGGTAAGCCTAATATGTTGTTGATGATCTCTATCCTAGGAGGTTTTTTGTCTCACTGATTCATGAAAGTGATCGGCAGAGTTTTTCCCTCCAGCCTCACCCCAAAGCTAGGGTGGATTTTATCATCAGCATACTAAGTGAGTCCTAGTGTTCTATCGAGTCTTTGTAAAAGTAGTTTCAACTACTTGGTCTACTAGATCAAATTTTGAGTCGCAGAATCGGGTATTTATTTGAGGGTCTATACGAATGGGTTTTCCCCCTTCATGTATGTAAATGTATTATCTCATGTAAAAGAGGGTTGGAAAAATAATTATAATCCCCTCTTAGTCAATTAATTAAATTTTCTGGTCAATTAATAATAAAATCCTAAACCAGAAATTTAATTAATTTAGGATCCTAAATTAGGATTAAATCTTTAAAGGCAAAATTTGTGGGTCCTTGGAAAATGATTTTGAAAGCCCCAAACCAAGGGAATATTGAGAATTTTAAGAAACATTGGACCCTTGGGCCTTGGTGGTTAAGTCAAAGTCAAAATTTTGGGGTAATTAACTCAAAAATAGTATTTTTGAGTTAATTAAAATTGAATTAAATGATAAATTCGTTTTTTCCCCAAAATTTTAATTTCAACGTTCCGGATTAAAAGATAATTAAATCTTTTTGACGGTTGAGATTATTTTGACGAGGATCATCCAAACTAGCCGTTAGAGATCTGGTCCTATAAATTTAGAGGTCTTTGTCATTCTTGGATCATCCGATCTCAGGATCATGCACTGTCCGGGAAGCTCTTGCACTTTTTCTTGGTGAATAAAGCAAAAAGATTCTGGGGTTATGCATCTTGATGTTCTTCAAATTTATGGTGAATTTCAAACTTCTGCCATTTGGTTTCTTGTGTTTTATGCTTGATGGTCAAGAGGATTGATCTCATATAGGTATCTTATGCGCTTTCCTGGATTTACAGGAAATAGCATTCGATTTTCAATGGATCTCATGTTGTTTTCTTGAACTCCCACTGGGCCAGTAAAGCTCGCATCTAAGTGTGTGTGGGATTTTCTCTAGATTTGGCTGCTAGGGAAAACTTCATTGGACTTACCTAACTCCCAATAAACATAAATCTGATAAGCTCTTTATTTGTTAAATTTCGGGTCTATCTTACGATATTTGTGATTTTGCAGGGTTTCGAAGGCTTGTGCCTCTCACTAAAACTTTAAATTTCTGAAAATTGTGCTAAATGGATTTTAAATCTGACCTTGAGGGTTTTAAATTTGTAAAATAGTTGTAAATTTGTAAATTGTTCAAGATTGTTAGGGCTTAATCCATTAAAACTCATGTTTGTCTTCGGGATTCGAATTCATTGTTATGTTGCTGTGTTCAACTTGAAATTTTTTAAGATTCAGGGTGATTGGTTTTCCAAAGCAGCGACCGGCCTCAGCCGCCACCGTGAGCAAATCCGTGATATTTATCCAAGAAGCATAACAACTATAATATATGATTAAAGGAGGATTAAAACTGGCTTGATGCTAAGATGCCCAGGCCATGTCGATCAGATCGTTTCGTTATATTTCTGCAAATCTCACCCTCTGCATCAAAAGCTCATCGAGCCTTCCCTTTCATGCCTGTCCAGCGTTTAAAACCTGCATATACCTTTATCATTTGCTGCTCTCTCTCTTGGCCTTCGATTTCCTTATTCCCTTGCCGTCCTCTGCCTTTTCCTTTGACGCCTGCTTCCTTTCATTTTTGTCCATTCTTCAAACTGCCGCCCCCCTTAACCTGCATCTGCTCCCTCCGATTCATTAAACCCTCGTTCTCCAAACTTCCCTCAAGCCGTCATCTTATAATCTTGCTGACCGTCCATTTTCATGCCTTCGATTTCTTTACTCTTCACAGTCAGCCGAGCTTCTCCACTGGTGCCCTCGCTCTCCATTGACGTCGAGCTCCTACCTGCACACGGAAACGATAACAAACCTGCACATAATTTCAAAACGCATCTGTGCCCGCGTCCAAATTCCTCTGCGTCCATTTCCTTAATCGTTCCATCCGATCTGCAAAACGACAAACGTGTAAAACATTAAAACACACGCGTATAAATGCCCTGGATGAGCTAACGCGTTTTTCTTTTGCTGTATATACTTATGCGTTTAAAAGATAAAGAAAAATAAATTTTTGATGCGTTGGTTTTGATTGAGTTAGGCTAACGTAGGTATTAGATCTTTAGATTTCATTCAGGATTTTAATAGTTAGTTTTTAACTCTGTTGTTAGCGTAGTTTCTGTTTTGTATTTAGTATAGTCGGCTTTCATTTTCATTCGATAGTTTTAGTCTTAGATTTATTCTTATATGTTTATGTTTTTAGTTTAGTTTTAATTTTAATTTAGTTTTAATATTTGTTTAGCTTTAGACTTAGTTTTAGTTTTTAATTTCTAATTTTTAGCTTTGGTTTAGTTAGACTTTATCTTTGTGTAGTTAGATTTTAATTTTAGTGTTAATTCATTTAGATTTTAGTTAGATTGCATTTTCATTTACTTTTAGTTGTGTTTTAATTTAGATTTTTAAATTTTAGATTTTAAAAAGATAAAAAATAAAAAATAAAAAATTATAAAATTTCTCAAAATATCTTTTATGGTCAAGTGAGCTTTTGAAATTTTATCTTGAGATTGACTATATAAAATCATTGATTTGTCTGGATCGAAATTAATTGAGCATTTTAAATCCTGGCATTTTCATTATTCATGGTTGTGGTGTTTTAATTGAATATCATCGATCAATCGTGTTTTCATAAGCAGCAGTTAGTCATCATTCACTGGTTTATAATTGCATAGCGAGATCTTTTTTGACTCCATAAGGCACTGGTCTTAAAAGTGAATTCTAATCTGTGGAATCTCGTTTATTCTGTCAAATATTTGATGTTCTAGCTGTGTCTCCTAGATTTATCCTTCATTTCTAAAAGGGTCTACCTCCCTTAGCCTGCAAGGAGACAACTTAAAGAGAGAGATTGGGGATAAAGGTGACAGCCCCCAGTCTGAGCCGTTGTCGCGGTGCCCTGAACAATCTGTGCGACAACATTTTTTGGCGCCGTTGCCGGGGATAGAGTTTTTCTGTCCTTGGTCTTAACGACATTTTCTAATCTTCTGATCTTTCATCGCCATTCATTAGCCTGTCGCAAGGGATCACATTTTCTGGCGTCTTTCATCTCTTCATATTTTCATCGCCTTATCTTTCGTCATATCTCTAATCATTTCATCATCGTATCTTTAGCACCTGGACATTTTGGTTTGCTTCTTGTTTGGGTGGCGACTCCACTTATTCATTTTATTACTCCCAGACAAGAATCCTTCCCTGATATCCATCTGCTATCTCTCGATTACTTCTTCTATTTTAGAATTAGTTTCATGTTCAAGTGGCGACTCCATTTCTTTCATTTCTTACAGGAGTTCCTGCTAGGAAGTTCACTTCTTGAGGACTCTTTGACTATTCTTGAACACGGATCTATTTCTTAAATTTTAAGCAGGTCATCATGGATGACACCTTTCATGACATGCCGGAAGAGGCCACTTCAAAATTGCCTTTTTTCTCAGGTGGTGATCCAGGCACTGCTCTATTACATCTAAGGACGGTCAACCTTTTTATACATAAATATTGTCGTCCTTCACAATATAATCATGAAGATGTCAAGATACGTGTCTTTGGCTATTCTTTAAAAGGTGATGCTATCGATTGGTTTCGAAATTGCCCTGAAGAGTATTGTTTAGAAGATATCATCAATTCTTTTACAGATAAATACATAAAAAATGACTCGCCTTGTGTTCCCAGTATTGTGCAAAATAATAAAATTGATCTTGTAGAAGATTCAGCTATTAGCAGGAGTTTTCCAAACAATTCTCAAGACGAATCCACTTGTGCCACGACATCACAAACCCACGATAGTGGTGAAACAGAAACAAGTTGTCAAACCAGTGTTGACAACGATAAGAATCTGGTTAGTGAATTGATTCAGATGGTTAAGGACATACAACTAAATCAAGCTCAGGTAATCAAGAATATGGAGGCCAACCAGGCTCAAATCATTAAGAATATGGAACTTAATCAAGAAAAAATAATAGCGGATCACGCCAGGGAAATTGGTTCTATGCAAAACAGGTTAAAGGTCATGGAATTTAATCACTCCAATCAAATAATTGCCATGGAAGAAAAACGTGTTAAGGAAATGATGATCATGGAAACAAATCATAAGAAAGAGATGAACTGTATGCAAAATTTCTTCATGGCCATGAAAGCAGATAATGATAAAATGATTCAAAACATGGAAGTTAACCAGATCAATCTTCAGAATCGGATAAATACCTTAGAAGAAAGTCATGCACAGGAAATAAATGTCATGGAAAACAAGTTAAAAATGATGGAAGTTAATCATTCTAATCAGATGTCTCTTCAACACAATTTGTCAACTATTGAAGAAAGGCATGCCAGGGAGATGAGTTCCATACAGAAGAAGTTAGAAAAAATGGAACGATCACACATGCAAGATTTCCAACCCAGGTCAGATTTGTCAACAGATCATAGGCCTCCCAGTTTGCTGAAGCAGTTTCCATCTCATCACACTGAGGTCACTTTTTCCATTAAGGAAGAGTTAACTATGGCTACAAAGGACGTTGAGAAACACCAAGCTTATGTGTCACCTTTAACAGAGTATATTCAAAATAAGATTGGTTGCGATCCAGGTTCATCAAAGGTTTTGTACAAGGAATTTCAAGATAAGGACAAGAAATCTACAGTAGTCTCATTGCTGACATCACAACCCACTCAGACGAAGAGAAAGAAGAAGAAAGGAAGAAGTAAGCGGTTTGATTCGTCTGATGGTCGAGAGCAGCTTGACATTCGGATAAGACAGAGTCCTACATTATGCAAGATCGGCCATGGCACATCTGAAAAACAGCCTACAGACTTGCCTGAAAGTAGGCAAATGCTCAGCATACACTATATTGAGCACATCTGATGCCACAGGGCATCCTCTGTATCGTATTTCTAACCCTACTCCTCGTTATTTCAGCATTTCATTTTGCAGTTAGAGTAGATTTACTTTTCATGTTAAATAGAATAATAAATAAAAAGAAGAGCTTCTATTTTTCATGAGCTTAATGTTATATGATGATATTTGGATGGACGCTACTTATGTAATCTTGTGTGTTGCTTGGATGCAGATTCTGGATTCTCACATTCCTTCAACGAAGCAACGTGTCCCCAAGTAGAGCCAGATGTTGACCACACTTCGTCAACTACCCATAGCAGTACACCCCCAATTTTTCAAATGGGATTCGTCATGTTCGACGTGGTTGCGCCATTCAGATTCCATCATCCAGTTTCGATCGACAGTTTTTATAATGATGTAAACCCATTCTGCATTTTATGATGTAAATGATCAAGTAAGACCGTCTGTGTATGTAATAACCTAGGTAAGCCTAGTATGTTGTTGATGACTTCCATTCTAGGAGGTTTTTTGTCTCACTGATTCACGAAAGTGATCGGCAGAGTTTTTCCCTCCAGCCTCACCCCAAAGCTAGGGTGGATTTTGTCATCAGCATGCTAAGTGAGTCCTAGTGTTTTTTATCGAGTCCTTGTAAAAGTAGTTTGAGCTACTTGGTCTACTAGATCATATTTTGAGTCGCAGAATTGGGTATTTATTTAAGGGTCTATACAAGTGGGTTTTCCCCCTTCATGTATGTAAATGTATTATCTCATGTAAAAGAGGGTTGGAAAAATAATTATAATCCCCTCTTAGTCAATTAATTAAATTTTCTGGTCAATTAATTAATAAAATCTTAAACCAGAAATTTAATTAATTTAGGGTCCTAAGTTAGGATTAAATCTTTAAAGGCAAAATTTGTGGGTCCTTGAAAAATGATTTTGAAAGCCCCAAACCAAGGGAATATTGAGAATTTTAAGAAATTTTGGACCCTTGGGCCTTGGTGGTTAAGTCAAAGTCAAAATTTTGGGGTAATTAACTCAAAAATAATATTTTTGAGTTAATTAAAATTGAATTAAATGATAAATTCGTTTTTTCCCAAAATTTTAATTTCAACGCTCCGGATTAAAAGATAATTAAATCTTTTGGACGGTTGAGATTATTTTGACGAGGATCATCCAAACTAGCCGTTAGAGATCTAGTCCTATAAATTTATAGGTCTTTGTCATTCTTGGATCATCCGATCTCAGAATCGTGTACTTGTCTGGAAGCTCTTGTGAATTTTTCTTGGTGAATAAGTGCCAAAAAGACTTTGGGGTTACGCATCTTGATGTTCCTTCAAATTTATGTGGTGAACTTCTAAACTCGCCACTTGGTTGTGTTTTATGCCTGATGGCCTATGGCTCACATGGATTGATCTGCATATAGGTATCTTATGCAGTTTTCTGGATTTATGAAATAGCATTCTGATTTTTTCAATGGATCTCATGTTGTTTTCTTGAATCTCTATCAGTTTAAAGCTCAGATCTAAGTGTGCAGGGGATTTTTTAAAAGATTGGGCGTTTGGGGAAATCTTCAGTTGGATCAGCCAACTCCCAATAAGCATAGATTTGATAAGCTCTTGATTTGTTAAATTCTGGGTCCATCTTATGATATTTGGGTTTTTGCAGGGTCTTCTAAGGCTTGTGCCTCTCACCTAAACTTTAAATCTCTGAAAAATTGTGCTAAAATGGATTTTAAATCTGACCTTGAGGGTTTTGAACTTGTAAATTAGTTGTAAATTTGTAAATTGTTCAAGATTGTTAGGGTTTAATCATTAAAACTGGCGTGTGTGTCTTCAGATCTGACTGTTGTTGCAGGTTACAGGTTCTAATTGAAATTTTTTTAAGATCTAGGACAGATCTGGTTTCCAAAGGCCAGATCTGGCCTCAAAGCTGCCACTGTGAGCAAATCTGGGTGATATTTGATTCAAGAAGCATAACAAATCTGAGCATTATATGATTAAAGGAGGATTAAAATCTGGGTTTGGACAGCAGAAGTATTCTAAGTGCTGGGCGTTTCGACTGTACTGGGTTTTTCTCTGCTATATTTCTGCAAATCTCACCCTCTGCATCAAAAGCTCATCGAGCCTTCCCTTTCATGCCTGTCCAGCGTTTAAAACCTGCATACACCTTTATCATTTGCTGCTCTCTCTCTTGGCCTTCGATTTCCTTATTCCCTTGCCGTCCTCTGCCTTTTCCTTTGACGCCTGCTTCCTTTCATTTTTGTCCATTCTTCAAACTGCCGCCCCCCTTAACCTGCATCTGCTCCCTCCGATTCATTAAACCCTCGTTCTCCAAACTTCCCTCAAGCCGTCATCTTATAATCTTGCTGACCGTCCATTTTCATGCCTTCGATTTCTTTACTCTTCACAGTCAGCCGAGCTTCTCCACTGGTGCCCTCGCTCTCCATTGACGTCGAGCTCCTACCTGCACACGGAAACGATAACAAACCTGCACATAATTTCAAAACGCATCTGTGCCCGCGTCCAAATTCCTCTGCGTCCATTTCCTTAATCGTTCCATCCGATCTGCAAAACGACAAAGAAAAACATTAAAACACACGTATAAAATTTAAGTTCTTTCTAGATTTGTTTAACGTTTTTTCTTTACTATATACTACAAGTAAAAGATAAAGAAAAATAAATTTTTGATGCGTTGGTTTTGATTGAGTTAGGCTAACGTAGGTATTAGATCTTTAGATTTCATTCAGGATTTTAATAGTTAGTTTTAACTCTGTTGTTAGCGTAGGTTCTGTTTTGTATTTAGTATAGTCGGCTTTCATTTTCATTCGATAGTTTTAGTCTTAGATTTATTCTTTATGTTTTTAGTTTAGTTTTAATTTTAATTTAGTTTTAATATTTGTTTAGCTTTAGACTTAGTTTTAGTTTTTAATTTCTAATTTTTAGCTTTGGTTTAGTTAGACTTTATCTTTGTGTAGTTAGATTTTAATTTTAGTGTTAATTCATTTAGATTTTAGTTAGATTGCATTTTCATTTACTTTTAGTTGTGTTTTAATTTAGATTTTTAAATTTTAGATTTTAAAAAGATAAAAAATAAAAAATAAAAAAAAATTATAAAATTTCTCAAAATATCTTTTATGGTCAAGTGAGCTTTTGAAATTTTATCTTGAGATTGACTATATAAAATCATTTGTCTGGATCGAAATTAATTGAGCATTTTAAATCCTGGCATTTTCATTATTCATGGTTGTGGTGTTTTAATTGAATATCATCGATCAATCGTGTTTTCATAAGCAGCAGTTAGTCATCATTCACTGGTTTATAATTGCATAGCGAGATCTTTTTTGACTCCATAAGGCACTGGTCTTAAAAGTGAATTCTAATCTGTGGAATCTCGTTTATTCTGTCAAATATTTGATGTTCTAGCTGTGTCTCCTAGATTTATCCTTCATTTATAAAAGGGTCTACCTCCCTTAGCTTGCTTGGAGACAGCTTAAATAGAGAGATTGGGGATAAAGGTGACAGCCCCCAGTCTGAGCCGTTGTCGCGGTGCCCTGAACAATCTGTGCGACAACATTTTTTGGCGCCGTTGCCGGGGATAGAGTTTTTTCTGTCCTTGGTCTTAACGACATTTTCTAATCTTCTGATCTTTCATCGCCATTCATTACCCTGTCGCAAGGGATCACATTTTCTGGCGTCTTTCATCTCTTCATATTTTCATCGCCTTATCTTTCGTCATATCTCTAATCATTTCATCATCGTATCTTTAGCACTTGGACATTTTGGTTGGCTTCTTGTTTGGGTGGCGACTCCACTTATTCATTTTATTACTCCCAGACAAGAATCCTTCCCTGATATCCATCTGCTATCTCTCGATTACTTCTTTTATTTTTAGAATTAGTTTCATGTTCAAGTGGCGACTCCATTTCTTTCATTTCTTACAAGAGTTCCTACTAGGAAGTTCACTTCTTGAGGACTCTTTGACTATCCTTGAACACGGATCTATTTTAAGCAGGTCATCATGGATGACACCTTTCATGACATGCCGGAAGAAGCCACTTCAAAATTGCCTTTTTTCTCAGGTGGTGATCCAGGCACTGCTCTATTACATCTAAGGACGGTCAAACTTTTTATACATAAATATTGTCGTCCCTCACAGTATAATCATGAAGATGTCAAGATACGTGTCTTTGGCTATTCTTTAAAAGGTGATGCTATCGATTGGTTTCGAAATTGCCCTGAAGAGTATTGTTTAGAAGATATCATCAATTCTTTTACAGATAAATACATAAAAAATGACTCGCCTTGTGTTCCCAGTATTGTGCAAAATAATAAAATTGATCTCGTAGAAGATTCAGCTATTAGCAGGAGTTTTCCAAACAATTCTCAAGACGAATCCACTTGTGCCACGACATCACAAACCCACGATAGTGGTGAAACAGAAACAAGTTGTCAAATCAGTCTCAACAACGATAAGCATCTTGTTAGCGAATTGATTCAGATGGTTAAGGGTATACAGCTAAATCAAGCTCAGGTAATCAAGAATATGGAGGCCAACCAGGGTCAAATCATTAAGAATATGGAACTTAATCAAGAAAAAATAATAGCGGATCATGCCAGGGAAATTGGTTCTATGCAGAATAGATTAAAGGTCATGGAATTTAATCACTCCAATCAAATAATTGCCATGGAGGAAAAACATGTTAAGGAAATGATGATCATGGAAACAAATCATAAGAAAGAGATGAACTGTATGCAAAATTTCTTCATGGCCATGAAAGCGGATAATGATAAAATGATTCAAAACATGGAAGCTAACCAGATCAATCTTCAAAATCGGATAAATACCTTAGAAGAAAGTCATGCACAGGAAATAAATGTCATGGAAAACAAGTTAAAAATGATGGAAGTTAATCATTCTGATCAGATATCTCTGCAACACAAATTGTCAACTATTGAAGAAATGCATGCCAAGGAGATGAGTTCCATACAGGAGAAGTTGGAAAAAATGGAAATATCACACATGCAAGATTTCCAACCCAGGTCAGGTTTGTCAAAAGATCATAAGCCTCCCAGTTTGCTGAAGCAGTTTCCATCTCATCACACGGAGGTCACTTTTCCCATTAAGGAAGAGTTAACTATGGCTACAAAGGATGTTGAAAAAGACCAAGCTTATGTGTCACCATTGACAGAGTATATTCAAAATAAGATTGGTTGCGCTCCAGGTTCATCAAAGGTTTTGTACAAGGAATTTCAAGATAAGGACAAGAAATCTACAATAGCCTCATTGTTGACATCACAACCCACTCAGACGAAGAGAAAGAAAAGGAAAGGAAAAAGTAAGCGGTTTGATTCGTCTGATGGTCGAGAGCAGCTTGACATTCGGATAAAACAGAGTCCTACATTATGCAAGATCGGCCATGGCACATCTGAAAAGCAGCCAACAGACTTGCCTAAAAGTAGGCAAATGCTTAGCATACACTATATTGAGCACATCTGATGCCACAGGGCATCCTCTGTATCGTATTTCTAACCCTACTCCTCGTTATTTCAGCATTTCATTTTGCAGTTAGAGTAGATTTATTTTTCATGTTAAATAGAATAATGAATAAAAGAAGAGCTTCTATTTTTCATGTACTTAATGTTATATGATGATATTTGGATGGACACTACTTATATAATTTTGTGTGTTGCTTGGATGCAGATTCTGGATTCTCACATTCCTTCGATGAAGCAACGTGTCCCCAAGTAGAGCCAGATGTTGACCACATTTTGAAAACGACCCCATAGCAGTACACCTCCATTTTTTCAAATGGGACTTATCATGTTCGAGGCTCGTGTCATTCAGATTTCATCGCCGATCGACAGTTTTTATAATGATGTAAACCCATTCTGCATTTTATGATGTAAATGATCTAAGTAAGACCGTCCATGTACGTAACAACCTAGGTAAGCCTAGTATGTTGTTGATGACTTCCATCCTAGGAGGTTTTTTGTATCACTGATTCACGAAAGTGATCGGCAGAGTTTTTCCGTCCAGCCTCACCCCAAAGCTAGAGTGGAATTTGTCATCAGCATGCTAAGTGAGTCCTAGTGTTTTTTATCGAGTCCTTGTAAAAGTAGTTTGAGCTACTTGGTCTACTAGATCATGTTTTGAGTCGCAGAAATGGGTATTTATTTGAGGGTCTATACGAATGGGTTTTCCCCCTTCATTTATGTAAATGTATTATCTCATGTAAAAGAGGGTTGTAAAAATAATTATAATCCCCTCTTAGTCAATTAATTAAATTTTCTGGTCAATTAATTAATAAAATCCTAAACCAGAAATTTAATTAATTTAGGGTCCTAAATTAGGATTAAATCTTTAAAGGCAAAGTTTGTGGGTCCTTGGAAAATGATTTTGAAAGCCCCAAACCAAGGGAATATTGAGAATTTTAAGAAATATTGGACCCTTGGGCCTTGGTGGTTAAGTCAAAGTCAAAATTATGGGGTAATTAACTCAAAAATAGTATTTTTGAGTTAATTAAAATTGAATTAAATGATAAATTCGTTTTTTCCCCAAAATTTAAATTTCAACGCTCCGGATTAAAAGATAATTAAATCTTTTGGACGGTTGAGATTATTTTGACGAGGATCATCCAAACTAGCCGTTAGAGATCTGGTCCTATAAATTTAGAGGTCTTTTTCATTTTTGAATCATCCGATCTCAGAATCGTGTACTTGTCTGGAAGCTCTTGTGAATTTTTCTTGGTGAATAAAGCATAAAGACTTTGGGGTTACAGATCTTGATGTTCCTTCTCAAATTTATGTGGTGAATTGTCTCTGAACTCTGCTACTTGGTTTCTTGTGTTTTATGCTTGATGGCCTACATGGATTGATCTGCATATAGGTATCTTATGCAGTTTTTCTGGATTTATGAAATAGCATTCTGATTTTTCAATGGATCTCATGTTGTTTTCTTGAATCTCTATCAGTTTAAAGCTCAGATCTAAGTGTGCAGGGGATTTTTTAAAAGATTGGGCGTTTGGGGAAATCTTCAGTTGGATCAGCCAACTCCCAATAAGCATAGATTTGATAAGCTCTTGATTTGTTAAATTCTGGGTCCATCTTATGATATTTGGGTTTTTGCAGGGTCTTCTAAGGCTTGTGCCTCTCACCTAAACTTTAAATCTCTGAAAAATTGTGCTAAAATGGATTTTAAATCTGACCTTGAGGGTTTTGAACTTGTAAATTAGTTGTAAATTTGTAAATTGTTCAAGATTGTTAGGGTTTAATCATTAAAATTGATGTGTGTTGTCAGATCTGGCTGTCTTTGCAGGTTACGAGTTTAAATCAAAATTTTTTTAGATCCAAGGCAGATCTAGCCTCCAAAGGCCAGATCTGGCCTCAGAAACCCCACTGTGGGCGGATCTGGGCATAAATGAAGAATTTTTTTTTTGAAATCTGGGTTTTGAAAGAATTTTAAATTTGCTGGACATTGTTTTCAGAATCTGAGCTTAAACTGAAGGTATTTTAAAGATTGTTGGGCGATTTTGTATGTAGCAGGTTTCATTGCTGTCCTCCATCAAGCCGTCCAAGCTGCCTAGCTGCTGTCCAACGCTTTTAATCTTGGTCCGACGTCCTCATTCCTTTGCATGTCAACGCTGCTCCATTGCCATCGAACCTCGCTCTTCCCACCTGCAAAACGAGTCTAAACAAAACAAAACGCATGCATGATTTGAAGCCCGTGCCCTAGCCGCCTCTGCGCCGTCTTTCTCAGCTCCGCCGTCCCTGCAAACTCAGCAAAACGAAATCAAAAGACGCGTGAAGAATTTCAAGCCACCATCTGGCCGCCCTCAATCCAGCTCTTAACGCCATCCTCACGGATTACTCAAACGCTCAGACACAGTATAAAACTCAGTGATTCTGCCCGTCCAAGGTTCTCCTTTCCGTCTGGCGTCCAAGCTGCGTCGACCTGCACCTGCAAAACGACAAACGTAAAACATTAAAACACACGCTGTGACAAATTTCCAGCTCCTTTTCGATTTGTTTCAACGCGTTTTTCTTTTGCTGTATATACTTATGCGTTTAAAAGATAAAGAAAAATAAATTTTTGATGCGTTGGTTTTGATTGAGTTAGGCTAACGTAGGTATTAGATCTTTAGATTTCATTCAGGATTTTAATAGTTAGTTTTTAACTCTGTTGTTAGCGTAGTTTCTGTTTTGTATTTAGTATAGTCGGCTTTCATTTTCATTCGATAGTTTTAGTCTTAGATTTATTCTTATATGTTTATGTTTTTAGTTTAGTTTTAATTTTAATTTAGTTTTAATATTTGTTTAGCTTTAGACTTAGTTTTAGTTTTTAATTTCTAATTTTTAGCTTTGGTTTAGTTAGACTTTATCTTTGTGTAGTTAGATTTTAATTTTAGTGTTAATTCATTTAGATTTTAGTTAGATTGCATTTTCATTTACTTTTAGTTGTGTTTTAATTTAGATTTTTAAATTTTAGATTTTAAAAAGATAAAAAATAAAAAATAAAAAATTATAAAATTTCTCAAAATATCTTTTATGGTCAAGTGAGCTTTTGAAATTTTATCTTGAGATTGACTATATAAAATCATTGATTTGTCTGGATCGAAATTAATTGAGCATTTTAAATCCTGGCATTTTCTTGTTCATGGTTGTGGTGTTTTTAATTGAATATCATTGATCAATCGTGTTTCCATAAGCAGCAGTTAGTCATCATTCACTGGTTTATAATTGCATAACGAGATCTTGTTTAACTCCATAAGGCACTGGTCTTAAAAGTGAAATCTAATCTGTGGAATCTCGTTTATTCTGTCAAATATTTGATGTTCTAGCTGTGTCTCCTAGATTTATCCTTCATTTCTAAAAGGGTCTACCTCCCTTAGCCTGCAAGGAGACAGCTTAAAGAGAGAGATTGGGGATAAAAGTGACACCCCCCAATCTGAGCCGTTGTCGCGGTGTCCTGAACAATCTGTGCGACAACACGGTGGA
>JAXQQM020082991.1:0-207243 GCA_034641835.2 Pinus albicaulis
TATATATAAAGAAACGTTATGAAAAAAAATATCTATAAATGATAGAAAATTTTAAAGCGAATATCATAAAGCAAAAGAAATCAACAGTGAACAGATAGAAATATCTTATTCATCTTGAAGACTTTCAAATGAAATCTGATATTCCAATCCAGTAATTCTGATGCAAAAATCAAATTCCAAGGTACAGAAATGCAACACTTTAAAGATAATTCCGCATAAAATCACCAGATGTGATCCTTTTAAAAAATATATAAGTCAGTGGAGTACAGAAATGTAATCTCCAAGTCAAAAATATTAAAATCCAGGACCTTTCTCTAAATGCATGAGAAGGGTTTACATACTACTTAGCTAAATCTAAAAATAGTCTATTACAAAAATTAAGGATTCGGTTTAATGACCGTCCTTTTTCTAGGCAAAAATACAGTGAAATTTAAAACTAAATCTAAAAATAAAGACTATTAACTAACTATTTATGAACTTGATCTTTAAATTTGCAGGCATCTAGCATAGTTTTGAGAAGATGTGGTTGACTGACTTCAGAATTCAACTGTCCTGAAAAGACAGAGTCGGCAAGTGTAGGCGCAATCTTCTCAGTAGAATTGATGATACAATTAAGCGCACTGTGCTGACTGTGTGGCTTCACTAAGTATGTCCAATAAGAGTCCCAGTTTAATATTGTCAGCCCTTGGATTGATTTCGCTCTTTCGTCTACCTTTTGCCTCCATTCTATTTGTAGTTGATGTGCCTATGGGAGATATCCCGGAACAGTTTCTGAGATCAAATTAGCTTTATGCAAATTATCATTTACACAATCGGTAAGACTATTTGCCGCTGTAGCCGCCTCCTCTGTTGCCTTCTCTGCCCTTCTGATTTGTGCATCCCAGTTATTGAAAAGTATTTCTTTATGGTTTTCATTAATAATGGGTGCACCAGCTTTTCTGCCTTCTTCTGTGTTTTGCCATACTAAATAATCATTGATCTTTTCATTAATAAAATCATAATCATTTTGTAAATCTATGACATGATTTGTGATTTTATCACTCTCCTGGCAAAAAGAATTCCATTGCAGGATTTTTTGGCATAAAACTTCCTCTTGTTGCAGTAGTTGATTGTTTAAAGAGATAGTTTCTGAAATAAATTCTGGAAGCTTAGGATCATCTTTGTGCCGGTCTTGGATAGTTTGTATTTGCTTTTCTTTATTAGCCAAGCTTTTTTGATGTCCTATTTTCATTTCTTGAAGTTTTTGTTGTAAATCTTCAAGTTTCAATTGTGCTTCATTATTGGCCTGTACCTGTTGCAATTGTTGTTGTAGAACTTTTACCTGTTCTTCTTTTTCATTCAACAAGAGTTGTATCTCAAATGCTTTGTCAATTTTTGCAGAAGCATAAGCCCCTATCATTTGAGATAACTTAGCGAGATTATCAGTAGGTTCTGTGGCAGGATCTTTCCACAAAACATCTAGTTGTTCTGCTTCAGTAGCAATTGCACCTTCTAACTTTCTCTTTTTTCTCTGTTTCTTCACTACTGCTTTGTATTTTGGGCTGTAGAATACATCTAGAGGAGGAATGTCCTCTACATTAAGTACAATTTCAGAGGAGGGTGTGATAGTTATGTGCTCAGTTACTCTGGCTGTGCTACTTATTCCTGTGCTCAAAACTTTGGTTGTTTGTATAGGGGTCTGTACATTCTGTCCTTCTACATTAATCAATTGGTTAAAGGTTTCCCATTCTTTGTCTAATTCAATGGTAACTGATTGTTGCTGTACATTGATAGGAGGAGGATTTGTCTGTTGAGAAGTCAAAATTTGTTGTTGAGGAAGTTCTTTCGATTGCACAGAATCTTTCACTGATTCTTCAATTTTATCTTCCTTTTCATTAGAATTATTGGAATGTTCAGAAGTCTCTCTTTCAGATTTTGACTTGGATTTATCAGTACTTGAATTTTTTTTAAGACTAACACTAGGAGTTTGTTCCCTTACGGGTTCCAAGCATAGATTTTCCAAAGGAATATCAGTTAGTCTTCTTTCTCTGTAAAGTTTGAATTCCTGGAATTCCTCTGGAGATAACTGCATTTGAGCTGAACTCAAAACTTCTTTAAATGAACTTCTTGTTTGGAACATATCATCAAAAAGATCCTGTTCCCCGGAAAATTCCCTTACTCTGATTGCATTGGTAAAATTCTTAACAATATTATTTGGGTCAAATAACCTTCTCAAAAATTTGAACAGTTGTAATCATGTAATGTTGCTTACTTCTTTGAATGCATGACCAACATCAAATAGTGAAAATGTTCCACATTTTACGGGAAATTGTGGCCAAATGCCTTTCTTCTTCTCTTTTAATTCCTTCGTTAAACCTCCTTGGCCACAGGTCTGATAAGCAATCTCTCGAGCAACAAGTCTATCTGGAATATATAGGGGTAAAACATGGGGGGAAGCAGAGCTTCCAAAAACCCTAATATAAGTGAACAATTCTTCTCCGAACCATCTCGCGACGGGGAGAATGTCGACCTCTGTTTCTGGAGATAACCTTGGGGCATCTTTATTGTGCAATGTTCTGTACAATGGCAGCATTATACCATGGCAAATTTTGTAAAAATGGGGGACAAACTTAGACTCCCATAGTTCCTTATGGTACACATGAATAGGCAAAGGATCGTGGATAGTCCATTGCCAACCCATCACAGGGAATTTAGAGACAAAACAGATAGCGTCCATGACATAAGCAGATAAATAAAAAGGCGGATAAATCCACTGAGAAACATTTCGTTTGGACCGGTAGTGAAAAATAGCAGTGGTCAAATTATCAGATAAGATTTTGGCCCAGTCTACAATTGTGGAATTAACGGCAGCATTCAACAAAGGGAGCCATTCAGGTAAGATCATATTTATGTCAGGCTTTCCAAAAAGCATGCATAACATGGCAGCAGCGAAACAATAAGGAGAGGTAAGTGAACCAGTACTGTACATACCGTGTTTGTTTTTCTTCAACGGTTCATCTCTTTTGGTCCACTCCTGTGTGCATTCCGACAAATTTGCATGTTCTCTAGCAAAATCTTCCATAAATTGCTTATTATAAGTCGCCTGAGGTTCCGGCAACTGATACATCAGCCTCAAATCTTCCGTAGTGAACGACCCGATTAGCTCTTGAGTTGGAGTTCTAAATTGCCTGTCTGAAATATCGGTGCTGTCCAGCACCCATTTCACCATGTCTGTATACGGAAGAATCCTCGGCCTTGCCGCTATTCTATGCAGAAATGAACAAGCCAGTTCTTTAAGGGTTGCCTCAGATGTATTACTGGAACCTGCTGTAGCCGCAACTTTCATCACCACAGGATTTTCTTCTTCTAACAAATTATACATTCCTTCCCAAGTGGATATATCGGCATCCTTATTGCAAGCGGTGTCTGCATACAGTGAAGCCATTTCTCTGTTTTCAGAATTCGAACTCTTCTCTTTCTTACCCATAATGTTTAGTGAAAGCTTTGTATAGACGTTTGCTCCTTCGTGCCTGTGTTTTACGAGTTAAATGAGAGTAATGGCATGAGAAAGGTGATGAGATTGTTTTAAATGCAAAGGCGGATGAAATATATTATTATAACGTGAAACGACTTTCAATCAAAACAAAATCTCATTTACCATTAATTGACAATCCATTCATTTAATCCAATCATTAAAGCGCATAACAGATATTGATATATGGGAAGATTTTCTTTGAACAACGCGCTTTTATGAATCTGTGACATTGCGATCTGCGATTTTCTGCGCAATATTGCAATATCGCAATGTCGCAATATCGCAATATCGCAAAATGAAACCATCGCAATTTTGTAAATAGCGCAAAAGCGCAAATCACAAATAGCACAAAAGCGCAAAATTGTAAATAGCGCAAAAGGTATTCGTTTAACATTTCTGTTTTTTGCGCTATGCGATCTGCGACCAATATGTTATTGTATGGGATTTTTGGGATCGCGTTATCGCAAAATCGCAAAATCGCAATTTCAGTTTTACAAAAGATATATACCATTTTGCGATGGATGCGCTATTTCGCTTAAAGAACAATTTTATTGTAGTCTATCATAAACTTAAGTGTTTCTTAAGGTTTCTTCTAAGGGATTTCCCTAAGTTATGATAGAAAGTTTTATTTGAAAAGGAAAACAAATCCTAATTGATTTTTTTTTTGGATTTTTTAACTTAGGGTCCCCATTTATTTAGTATTATTACTAATATTAAATAAAAATGGGGGTTGTTGCTGGTCACAACAATTGGCGATTCACTGAAAGAAACAGTTATCTCTGAAAAAATAAAATGAACACTATATTTCTAGTAAATAAAGATTTTTAAAGATAATGAAAACTATCTTAGGATAATTCAAATAAAATGTAACTATGAAAAAGAAATAAAAATCATTCACAATTTCTTTCTAATTTCTTAAGAACAAAAACATTTTTGGGTTATCTCAAGCTTTGAATGGTGTTAATAATGAAGTAAGTGGATTTCTCCAAGTTTCGGTTTTATAATATACTCTATTGCCATAGGTATTGCCTCTGCTGCCAGCAAACGTTCATAGTCTCGACAGGGTTACCTTTAAACCATTAACCATTCATTGTCCCATCCAAATAAAATTATGACTTTTTAAAAGATAAATTCATAAGACATATTATCTCATGTTTTTGTCTTTTACTTATTTTTTATTTTAAGAGCCATTGTTCTGGTTTGGTAGCCAGTTAATAACAATGCCATTCACTAGTTGTAATTAAACTGAACAAGCTGGCTCGTGATGAGACCCCTTGTCTTATATTAATAAGCCATTACCATGTTTTGGTATGCAGTATTGGTAATGTCAGTTTCATTACTTCTTATGAACATGGTAAGCAGGCTCATGATGATACCTCTTATCCCTTAAAATTTTCATATAATTTCTTAGAATTACATTATAAAAAATCACAACTTAAATGGATGGGGTGAAATAGTTTTATCCTTAAGAATCAATGGATGACAATTTTCAGAGTTTCTTGAGTACC
The DNA here is from genome assembly GCA_034641835.2 of Pinus albicaulis. NCBI lineage: Eukaryota > Viridiplantae > Streptophyta > Pinopsida > Pinales > Pinaceae > Pinus > Pinus albicaulis. Next base: position 5,023 of record JAXQQM020082991.1, read on the forward strand.
AAAACTTTGAAAAATCTTTTACTTTTATAGATAACCTTTCTCCGCTCAATAAACTTATAATGATTTACATTCTCCTCAAGTTTTTCAAAAGATCATGCAAATGATCAGAATAATCTTTCAAAGTTTAACATCTTATTTTAAACTATCCAAAAACTGTGATCATTACTTTAAAAATTCTTATTTACACAAAATAAATATTTATGATATTCTTCCTAAGAAATTTTCTAAATAGTAAACAGTCAATTAGAGACTCATTAACAACCTTTATCTGCAAAAACAATAAAAATTTATGCAGAAAGGAATATGTACAGTTTAAGAAGGGGTTACCTCCTTATGAAAATAATTTCTTCAAGATAAGCCCATTTACAGGAAGAGATTCTCTCTTACCTATTAGATCTTGAAGTATGAATGTATTTGAGCCTATCTTTTCAATGATCTGAAATGGTCCAAGCCACATTTTCTGAAATTTGGTGTGCTTACCTTTTTCTTCATGTGCTTTATCCCATTTCAGAACAAGATCAATAATTGACAAAATTTTTGAGCCGGTAGAACTTGCATCAAAAGAAGATTTTACAAGCTGTTGATGTTTTTCATGAATAATTTTTGCTTTGTCTCTATCTTCTTCTAGTTTAAGGATTTGATCATATCTCAATTGAATGGATGAAGAAGGATTTTCTTCAATAAATTGCACTAGGGCTAATGATGGAAGAGCTAAATTTGATGGTATCACAGCTTCCTTTCCATAAACTAAATTGAAAGGTGATGTTCCTATTGAAGCTTTTTCAGTAATACGATCAGCCCATAGTGCAAAGACTAAAGACTTGTGCCAATTCTTTTGATTTTGATAAGATTTTTGTTAGTGGATTCAGCCAAACCATTACCTTGTGAATAATAATTTGCTGAATATTTCAGTTTAAAACCTCTTTTGACTGCAAATTCCATTATACTGTTTCCAGAAAAATAAGATGCATTATCAAAGACAAGAGCATTGGGTACACTAAACCTGGTTATGATGAATTGATCTATGAAATCAATAATTGCATCAGAATTGGCTACCTTCAAAGGGATTGGTTCTACCCATTCTGTAAAGTAATCAGTTGCAGTAAGGATGTACTTGTGTTGTTTGGAAGAATGAGGTACTATCTCACCAATAATGTCAAGCCCCCATTGTTCGAATGGTTGCTCAATACTCACTGGTTGCAAAGGAAAAGATGGTTTCCTTTGTCTTCCACTTGCAGTTTGACAAATTCCGCACTTCCTTACGTAGTCATGTGTATCTTTAAAAAGGGTAGGCCAGTAATAACCAACACGAATTATTTTGTGAGCTGTGGTATCACCTCCAAAATGACCTCCTGCTGGTCCATCATGCAATTCCTGCAAAACCTTTTCAGCTTCAATCTTTTCAAGACATCTTAATAAGATTGAATCATAATTTTTTCTGAATAACACATTATCAATGATCTCATATTTAATAGCCTTTAACCTTAAAGCACATTTTATCTTATAACTGAGATCAGGAGGAGCATACCCATTTTTCAAGTAGTAGATGAGATCAACATACTGAGATTTAGAATCTGTAACACTTACCTGACTTACTTGAATATCTTGATTTGAATCTTGACTTTCTGGTATGTTATGAGCTCCTGCCAATAATCTGCGAAAACCTTGTCCTCTAAAAATCTTAGCAGGTTTAATATCAATATCATATTCTTGCAAGGCTGTTACCCAGTTGGCTCTCTTTTCTCCTACTTCTTTTTGAATTAATAATTGCCTCACTGCAGAGAATGGGACAATAATTTTGGTATGTTTTTTCAAGAGAAAAGGTCTGATATGTTTGATTGATTTAAATACTGCAAAGGCTTGTTTTTCAACATCGAAATAATTAAGCTCAGCTCCTTGCAGATTTGAGCTAAAGAAAGAAATTGGTGCTTCGATTTTCTGATCATTGAGCTGTGTTAAAACAGCTGCATAGGATGTTTCAGTGGCCAAAGTATACAAAATAAAATCTTTAGAAAAATCCGGAGTATTCAATGCTGGTGCATTAATAATCGCTTATTTAATTGCCACAAAGGCTTATTTCTCTTTATTCCCCCATTCGAATACTGAATTCTTCTTGATCATATTTTGCATAGGTAAAACAATTAAAGAAAAATCAGGAATGAATCTTTTTACAAAATTGATCTGTCCAAGAAATGATTGCATGGATTTTTTGTTATGAGGTAAAGAAATATCAAAAATTTCTTTCACTCTATCTGGATCAATATATATACCATATTTTGACACAACAAATCCTAAGAGTTTTCCTTCATCCAAAGCAAAGAAATATTTCTTTGGATTTAAGGAAATACCAAACCTTCTACATCTTTCAAATATTTTCTTTAGATCATGTAGATGATTGGCTCTCTTTTTTGAAAATACTGTTATGTCATCAAGATAAACCACAACTGATTTATTGATCAGACCTTTAGATGCTATGTCCATGGCTCTTCGGAAAGTTGCTCCTGCATTTATTAGACCAAAAGGCATTTTCTGATAAGCATAAGTTCCCCATTTTGTTCTGAAAGTTGTTTTCAGTCTATCATTTGGATGAACTAAAACTTGGTTATAGCCTGAAAATCCATCAAGAAAAGACATAAGTTCAGAACCAGCTACCTTTTGAAGTATCTGTTCTATGGTTGGCAATGGGAAATTGTCTTTTAAACATGCCTTGTTTAGATTTCTAAAATCAATACAGATTCTTATATCACCATTCTTCTTCCTTACAGGTACCATATTGGAAACCCAATTGGAATGCCTTACAGGAAAAATGATCTTGGCTTTTAAAAGTTTATTAAGTTCTGATTTGATTTGACTTTCGAGATTTGGATGAATCTTTCTCAACTTCTGTTGAACGGGTTTAATATCAGGAAGCATTGGAATTGTGTGTTGAATAACCGAAGTATCATATGTTTTTAAATCACCATAATTCCAAGCAAAAACGTTTTTATATTTGTTCAGAATTTTAATGAAAGCATTCATTTCCTCTGGTGTTAAATTGAGTCCTAAATTAACGTTTTGAGGATTAGAGTCAGAACCAAGATTTACTAATTCAAACTTCAAAGTGGAACTTTGAAGTTTAGCATTAGTGACTTTCTTGAATCTATCTTTAATATCATATAAGTCCTCTAATTTAACAACAGATTTCGGAATGGGATTTTCATTACCTTTTGAGGCAATTTGAAAATCATGATCATCTTCATCAATAATTTGTTCATCATATGATTTCTCTGAAGTCATGAAATTTAAAATATCTTGATCATGATAGAATACTCTCCAATTTGTAACATTATCTGGGACATATGGACGAAAAATCAATTCTACATAAAACATATCAGGACTGCAATCTTCAGTAGGCAGGAGTTTAGATGCAACATTAGCTAACAAGTCAGTTGATGTATTTTGATTCCTGGGAATAGGAGAAATATTGAATGCTAAAAAATTGAGTGGTGAGATCTTGTACTAGGGTTTGATAGTGTTTAAGATGTCCTGAAAGGCAATGAATAGTATTCCTAACTTGTTTTATGACAATTTCAGAATCACCAAAGACTTTCAAGTATTTAACATCTAGCCCTATAGCTTTATAAAGTCCTTGAATCAAGGCTTCATATTCTGCGGTATTGTTAGTACACTCAAATTCTAACCTACATGATAGCATGGTTTTTTCTCCATATGGATCAATTAAGATGCATCCTGCTCTAGCTCCATCATTAGACTTTGATCCATCAAGATATAACGACGAAAATAAAGATTTATCTATTGGCTTATCTACAATTACATCAGAAATATTTACAATTCTGGAAGAATCAAATTGCGAAAATTTTTCTATTTGAGAAACAAAAGTATTTACAGAAAAAGGTGATTGAGGTGCTTCGAAGTTTCCAAGAAATGACTCGACAGAATAACCTCTAAGAATATTGTTGTTGATGTTGAATGCCACAGGCTCATTAGGTTGTTCAAATTCAGTGACAGTGTGCGTCATATGTTTTTCTCGTTCAATCTTAATTTGATTTGGTTTCCCTTTGTAGGGAAGCCACATATGTGAATAATCAGTTGAGATATAACTATTAAGTTTCGCAGACTAGTCCCTGCTTAAGATTAATCCATAGAATTCAGGAATATCATCAATCAAAATATCAATTCTAGGATCGGAGGCTAATCTGATAGTAACTGAATTGATTTCTCCTACAACTTGAACTTTAGAGCGATCCAATTGAACAATATGAACTGCCGATTTCTGTGGTTTGATATTCAATTTGGCACAAACAGAAGTAGGCATTATATTAGAGGAGGTTCCAGAATCAATCAAACAATTGTGCAGATTTTTATTGTACATCTCATAAGTCAAAATAAAAGGAGGAGTCTGAGAATTTGACTTTTCTCCAATGAGCATGGTATTAGTAGCATCTACCTTGTCTAGTGGCTTACCAGTTCCTTTGGCTGCTTTTGCAACTACACCACTTGGTCAAGGAGCAATTGGTGTAGCATTTAATTCTTTTAATAGCAACTTCTGCTGGTGTTTTAGTTTGCTGAGTTCATGTAAGGAAATGTTGGCTTTAATCTTTTTCATGTCTTCAACAATGTTGTACTCCATAGGATCTGACACCACTAAAGTCTTTGTTGTCGATGTGGGAGGATTAGAAGAGGATGGCTGATTCTGAGTAGGTAACGAAGAAGTTTTCTTTACAGGGGATTTGTCTTTGGTACTTGGAGTTGTAATTTTATTTTTAGGAACTGTTTGCACTGGTTTTGATGTAGATTTACTTCTAGTACTTACAGGCATAGCTTCTTGTTCAACCTCACTATCAGAATTAGGGAGAATAAAATCCCACATTCCATGCAATTCAACTATTTCTTCATTCTCATCTTCCTCATCTGATACTAAAGATGTATCTTCTTCTTCTTCCTCTTCTTCTGATTCTGCATTAGAGATTGAATTAGGAGGTTTAGATTCAACTTGGTTTCTTTTAAAATTTCGGAATGGTTTTTTGGTAGAAGTTTCAGCTACTTGTTTTTTAATTTCAACCATTTCATTTGACATGGTTTTAAGAAATTTCTGTAAACCTTCCATGTCGTATGGGTCTTTGGCATTTTTCTTTGAATCATCTTTGAAGCTGACTTTCTTTGATTTCCTTTCCTCAATAGCATTTTTATTTTCCAGAGAAATAATTCGTTTCTCTACTGCAATAGCTTCTTTCATATTCTCAGCTAATGTAGGCTTTGCAGCTCTATCTACAAAAATTACTATGTTTGAGGGTAAGGAAGTTATGTACCATTCACTTCTGACTTGTTCACTAGGTCTTGAATCTATGTGGATTTTGTTCAAGAGTTTGTTGAATCTAGCGTTGAAATCTTTAATGGGTTCCTTGGGTTCTGATTTCAAATTTGAGAGATCGTTGATTAAAGTAGCTATTAATCTGTCATCTCCAAATTTGGTTAAAAAATGATCTGCAAAAATGGCCCAACTTGTTATGGATCCTGAAGGTAATGAAAAGTACCAGGATCCTGCTGCCCCTTGAAGAGTATAAGGGAATAATCTGACTACAACATCTTCATGTACGACTCCATTCAAATTTACAGCCAGCATAAAATTATTGATGTGTTCTTCAGCTTGAATGTTAAGATCTGGACTGAACTTTGGAAGCCATTTTCCAGGATTGTCAGGTAAATCGTGTAAAGGTGCAGGCATGTTGACAGCCCCTAGAGTAGCCCATGGTCTAGCCATTATTGGAACAACTATTGGAGGAGTAGTAGAAGATGGTGGTGTTTGAATAGAAGTTGTTGGAATAGATGATGTTGGGATTGATGATGATTGAGCAGATGATGTGGAAACAACTGGACTTTGTTGAGATGGGGTTTCGGAAACAGGTAATTGAATATGAGATGAAGAACTTATATCACTTACTGATTCCGATTGAGTTCTTTTTTATTTGACTCTACTAGGTAAAGGGAATTCTTTCGGAGAAATACCAAGTTTTTCACTTTGAAGCCTAGTAAGAGGTTTTGAATAAACAAGTTTTGAGCTTACACTACCTTCAGATATTTCAAACTCATTAAGGGATAATGAGAATCCTTTCAATTTATGAATTAGATCTTGAAATTTAGGAGACTCAGGAGTTTGATTGTCTGAATGTTTTGAGATTTTGGTAGTGGGTGTCTGAATATTCCTCTCAATTTCTTCTATAGGATTTTGTATTTCAGAAGAAATTGAAGAAGTTGATGAGGGTGTTTTGCTCTCAGAATGGCTTGTGGGTAAAGATTTACTTGGCATTCATAGCTCAGGCCCTCCTTCTAGCGCCAAAAATGTTGAAGCCTAGAAAATATTTGCTTCAAACATTGGGGAAAACCACCCGGTCAGGACCTTAGGACAACTCCTTTTCCGTTTGGTATGGTGGCTCCGACTGGATTTAAGGGACTAGTTTCCTTATAACTAATGGGTTGGTGATGGGTTGATTTGGATGGGTGAAAATGGGACTAAATTGACAGAAATAAAAATATCTAATTTAAACTAAATACCGATAAAGAAATTCTAACACTAACCCGGGTAATCATATGTGAATACAACTTAAGATAATTCCAATTTAACAATAACCATAAAAATGTATTATCATTTAAATTGAAATGTGCAGAAACAAATAAAGATAACTCTTTTTAAGAAATTAAACAGATTTGTATTAGCATATTGCATTCATCATTGTATACCATCTACATATACTTATAAAAGATAAAATTTCAATTATACTCAGAAATGATATATATAAAGAAACATTATGAAAACAAATATCTGTAAATGATAGAAAATTTTAAAGCGAATATCATAAAACAAAAGAAATCAATAGTGAACAGATAGAAATACCTTATTCATCTTGAAGACTTTCAAATGAAATCTGATATTCCAATCCAATAATTCTGATGCAAAAATCAAATTCCAAGGTACATAAATGCAACACTTTAAAGATAATTCCGCATAAAATCACCAGATGTGATCTTTTTAAAAAATATATAAGTCATTGGAGTACAGAAATGTAATCTCCAAGTCAAAAATATTAAAATCCAAGACCTTTCTCTAAATGCATGAGAAGGGTTTAAATACTACTTAGCTAAATCTAAAAATAGTCTATTACAAAAATTAAGGATTCGGTTTAATGACCGTCCTTTTCCTAAGCAAAAATATAGTGAAATTTAAAACTAAATCTAAAAATAAAGACTATTAACTAACTATTTATGAACTTGATCTTTAAATTTGCAGGCATCTAGCATATTTTTGAGAAGATGTGGTTGACTGACTTCAGAATTCAACTGTCTTGAAAAGACAGAGTCGGCAAGTGTAGGCACAATCTTCTCAGTAGAATTGATGATACAATTAAGCGCACTGTGCTGACTGTGTGGCTTCATTAAGTATGTCCAGTAAGAGTCCCAGTTTAATCTTGTTATCCCTTGGATTGATTTTGCTCTTTCGTCTGCCTTTTGCCTCCATTTTGTTTGTAGTTGATGTGCCTGTGGGAGATATCCCGGAACAGTTTCTGAGATCAAATTAGCTTTATGCAAATTATCATTTACACAATCGGTAAGACTGTTTTCCGCTATAGCCGCCTCCTCTGCTGCCTTCTCTGCCCTTCTGATTTGTGCATCCCAGTTATTGAAAAGTATTTCTTTATGGTTTTCATTAATAATGGGTGCACCAGCTTTTCTGCCTTCTTCTGTTTTTTGCCATACTAAATAATCATTGATCTTTTCATTAATCAAATCATAATCATTTCATAAATCTACGACATGATTTGTGATTTTATCACTCTCTTGGCAAAAAGAATTCCATTGCAATATTTTTTGGCATAAAACTTCCTCTTGTTGCAGTAGTTGATTGTTTAAAGAGATAGTTTCTGAAATAAATTCTGGAAGCTTAGGATCATCTTTGTGCTGGTCTTGGATAGTCTATATTTTCTTTTCTTTATCATCCAAGCTTTTTTGATGTCCTATTTGCATTTCTTGAAGTTGTTGTTGTAACTTTTCAAGTTTCAATTGTGCTTCATTATTGGCCTGTACCTGTTGCAATTGCTGTTGTAGAAATTTTATCTGCTCTTCTTTTTCATTCAACAAGAGTTGTATCTGAAATGCCTTGTCAATTGTTGCGGAAGCATAAGCCCCTGTCATTTGAGATAACTTAACGAGATTATCAGTAGGTTCTGTGGCAGGATCTTTCCACAAAACATCTAGTTGTTCTACTTCAGTAGCAATTGCACCTTCTAATTTTCTATTTTTTCTCTGTTTCTTCACTACTGCTTTGTATTTTGGGCTGTAGAATACATCTAGAGGAGGAATGTCCTCTACATTAAGTACAATTTCAGAGGAGGGTGTGATTGGTTTGTGCTCTGTCACTGTGACTGTGCTGCTTGTTCCTGTGCTCAAAACTTTGGTTGTCTGGACAGGGGTCTGTACATTCTGTCCTTCTATATTAATCAATTGATTAAAGCTTTCCCATTCTTTATCTAATTCAATGGTAACTGATTGTTGCTGTATATTGGTTGGAGGAGGATTTGTCTGTTGAGAAGTCAAAATTTGCTGTTGAGGAATTTCTTTCGATTGCGCAGAATCTTTCACTGATTCTTCAATTTTATCTTCCTTTTCATTAGACTTATTGGAATGTTCAGAAGTCTCTCTGTCAGATTTTGACTTAGATTTATCTGTACTCGAACTGTCGTTAAGACTAACACTAGGAGTTTGTTCCCTTGCGGGTTCCAAGCGTAGATTTTCCAAAGGAATAGTAGTTAGTCTTCTCTCTCTGTAAAGTTTAAATTCCTGGAATTCCTCTGGAGATAACTGCATTTGAGATGAATTCAAAACTTCTTTAAATGAACTTTTTGTTTGGAACATATCATCAAAAAGATCTTGTTCCCCGGAAAATTCCCTTACTCTGATTGCATTGGTAAAATTCTTAACAATATTATTTGGGTCAAATAACCTTCTTGAAAATTTGAACAGTTGTAAGCATGTAATGTTGCTTACCTCTTTAAATGCGTTACCAACATCAAATAGTGAAAATGTTCGATAGTTTACGGGAAATTGTGGCCAAATGCCTTTCTTCTTCTCTTTTAATTCCTTTGTTAAACCTCCTTGGCCACAGGTCTGATAAGCAATCTCCCGAGCTACAAGTCTATCTGGAACATATAGGGGTAAAACATGGGGGGAAGCAGAACTTCCAAAAACCCTAATATAAGTGAACAATTCTTCTCCAAACCATCTCGCGACGGGGAGAATGTCAACCTCTGTTTCTGGGGATAACCTTGGGGCATCCTTATTATGCAATGTTCTGTACAATGGCAGCATTACACCATGGCAAATTTGATAAAAATGGGGGACAAACTTAGACTCCCATAGTTCCTTATGATACACATGAATAGGCAAAGGATCGTGGATAGTCCATTGCCAACCCATCACAGAGAATTTAGAGACATAACAGATAGCGTCCATGACATAAGCAGATAAATAAAAAGGCGGATAAATCCGTTGAGAAACACTTCGCTTGGACCGGTAGTGAAAAATGGCAGTGGTCAAATTATCAGATAAGATTTTGGCCCAGTCTACAATTGTAGAATTAACGGCCGCATTCAACAAAGGGAGCCATTCAGGCAAGATCATATTTATGTCACGCTTTCCAAAAAGCCTGCATAACATGGCAGCAGCAAAACAATAAGGAGAGGTAAGTGAACTAGTACTGTACATACCTTGTTTGTTTTTCTTCAACGGTTCATCTCTTTTGGTCCACTCCTTTGTGCATTCCGACAAATTTGCATGTTCTCTGGCAAAATCTTCCATAAATTGCTTATTATAAGTCGCCTGGGGTTCCGGCAACTGATACATCAGCCTCAAATCTTCCGTAGTGAACGACCCGATTAACTCTTGAGCTAGAGTTCTGAATTGTCTGTCTGAAATATCGGTGCTGTCTAGCACCCATTTCACCATGTCTGTGTACGGGAGAATCCTTGGCCTTGCCGCTATTCTATGCAGAAATGAACAAGCCAGTTCTTTAAGGGTTGCCTCAGATGTATTGCTGGAACCTGCTGTAGCCGCAACTTTCATCACCATAGGATTTTCTTCTTCTAAAAAATTATACATTCCTTCCCAAGTGGATATACCGGCATCCTTATTGCAAGCGGTGTCTGCATTCAGTGAAGCCATTTCTCTGTTTTCAAAATTCGAACTCTTCTCTTTCTTACGCATAATGTTCAGTGAAAGCTTTGTATAGACGTTTGCTCCTTCGTGCCTGCGTTTTATGAGTTAAATGAGAGTAATGGCATGAGAAAGGTGATGAGATTGTTTTAAATGCAAAGGCAGATGAAATATATTATTATAATGTGAAACGACTTTCAATCAAAACAAAATCTCATTTATCATTAATTGACAATCCATTCATTTAATCCAATCATTAAAGCGCATAACATATATTGATATATGGGAAGATTTTCTTTGAACAATGTGCTTATATGAATCTGCGACATTGCGATCTGTGCAATATCGCAATATCGCAAAATCGCAAAACGTAACCATCGCAACTTGCAAATAGCGCAAAAGCGCAAATTGCGAAATAGCACAAAAGCGCACATCGAAAATATTGCAAATAGCGCAAATCGCAGATAGCGCAAAAGCGCAAAATTGTAAATAGCACAAAAGTATTCGTTTAACATTTCCTTTTTCTATGCTATGCGATCTGCGACTTGCACAATATCGCAAAATCGCAAAATCGCAATTTCAGTTTTACAAAAGATATCTACTATTTTGCGATGGATGCGCTATTTTGTTTAAAGAACAATTTTATTGTAATCTATCATAAACTTAAGTGTTTCTTAAGGTTCTTTCTAATGGATTTCCGTAAGTTTATGATAGAAAGTTTTATTTGAAAAGGAAAACAAAATCTAATTGATTTTTTTGGATTTTTTAACTAAGGGTCCCCATTTATTTAGTATTATTACTAATATTAAATAAAAGGGGGGTTGTTGCTAGTCACAACACCTTTCTAAGATCCCTTGTGATTGCCTCTGATTTTGTCCAAGCAGGTCTGGAGTTAAATGACCTCTGACCTGATCTATAGATAGAATTGGTCGTTTCCCTTTCACTTACCTTCAATCCTTGATGTTCCATTCCATCAACCATCCTTAAGATCCAAATGCTCTAGATGACTAGCCCAACTGAAATCTTGCACATTGAACACAAGCAAACCCTTTCTTGACTCCATAGCCCAATGGCTTTGATGTTCCCTGAGTTATCTATCTTTGCCTAGTCTTCTCTTTGCCCATCCTTGCCTTATATTGGACCTTCCTTTCCTAGTTCCCAACAACCAAACATAAACAATCAAACAAACAACTCTGTGCCTATAACTAGCCTAAAATCATAATTTAGAGCTTCAAAGACATACACTTTGACTAATATAGAGAGATCCCTCTCTGGACCTAGGAGGGCTAGATCCTTAGGTCTGAAAGTGGTTCGATGTTGTCTCATCTTTTGGTCTTGCCAACCTGGCCAAAACATGGGAACTCCAACATAATGGTGACTCCATTGGGGACTTTATGAGTACTTTCATCTTGATACATCTCCAAACCTCAGAAAACCTAGAATCTCTGGTTAGGTTGGTAAGAAAACACTTATCCTTCCCATTCCACTTTCCTCTTGTGTGTTTTACCCCATACTCTTAGACAGAGCCTGGAAAGGGCCAGGTAGCCTCCGGATCTCATCCTCTTCTTTGAGGTGACATATCTGGTAAATTCCCTCCCAGTCAATCTCTGGTTAGAGTTTGCTGTGTTTGGTGGGATATCCTTGGAAAGGGATATTTCATCAGCACTATGGTGGACAGTGTATCCCCTGAAATACCTTAAAACTTTCCACCTAGCGACTCCATAGTTCCTCAATGATTAAAAAGACTCCACTGGTGATCAGTAGGCCTGCTGATTAACTTGGTTTCACATAAGACTCCACTGGGAGACCAGCCTTCATAACAACATCAGCCGTGCTAAAGGTCCAGTCACTTCACTAATGGAAGACCCTGACCATTTTGCAGAATTGCATCCAAGTTTCATGGCAGAGTGTCGCGCTACAATTTCAAGTGACTTGGCAGAGTTGAAAGTGAAGACTTTCCTGGGGCTATTCTCCTCAGCTCAAAATTCATACCCGTGCTCAGGAAAATTTTCTTGGAATTGGTAGTTGAAAGGTATGAAGCTGAGATTGAACTTTTGAGCTCACAAGAGAAATCATATCAGTTCAGAGACCCCAGATCGTTTTTGGAAAGTCTGCCTCCCCCTAAATATGAAGAAATTCCACTGCCTGTTGAAATACAAGAAGAAGATGATTGGGCTTTCAAGAGCCACACTGAAGATGCAGTGGAAGATACAACGATCAAAGCTGCCCAGGACGTAGACAGCCTACCATTCATTGCAGGCCAGAAGGAAGAAAATGTACATCATCTGTTCATTGATCCTGTGGCAGAATACATGGAGGTCCTGATTGGCCTGAATGCTCCAGCAATGATCCTTCAGCAGGGCCGGATTCATCAGAAATGGTCACTACTGATGGTGACCTCAGTTTTGAAGAACCACATGTAGAGCACCCTGTGGTTATCTCTGACAGGAAGTCAGTGCTCATATCCTTTTTTGCTACTGCTTGACTGGCTGTATTAGCATTATCATATCACCTAGAGCATCAGAGATTTCCAGTTAGAGTAGGGTAGGTAGGATAAGCTCAATAAAGCTCAGCCTATGAGCAGGTAGTTAGTTGTTTCAATTTACTCTTACATCATGTGAACATCACCATGTACTCTTACATCTCAGTGTACAAACCATCGACCAAACACAAGTCAACAAAACATGTCTCTTCAAACAACTGACACTCAAGTCAAAAAAAGGTAATGCACACACTTTTTAAAATAACTTGACGATTCTTCTCCCTTACAAACACCTTTCTGGCATAAACATGCAACATGCATTCAATTGGAAAATAAATGCATCAATCATCAAAAGACATGCAGGGCCTTAATTAGATAAGAAATCTAACCATCTCTTACCAAACCATTTCAATGGCACCTCTTTCAACTACACATCATCATGGGAATTATCTTTACCCACATCGATTATGGAATCCTCTTTTCCATTACTTTCAAGATCCCTTTCCACCTTCTTCAAATGTCGTGGATGACTTGTGTTGGAGCAGGGTCTCCTATGAGCTGTGAAATTGGTCCATTTTGAATACTTTTGATTAGATTTAATCTAGTGCAGGGGTTTTGGGGTCGGTCAAAGCCCTGAAAGCATTGTAATGGGTAAAAGGATAAACAAGGGGTCCAAAAACCATGGTTTCTGGACCATAGGAAAGTCTAGGCTAGATTATTATAAATAGAGGAACATTTTGTATTGTAAGGTAGAAAAAAGAAGAGCTATTGATGCGAATTGTGGTTTACGTTATCTGTTTCGGTTTTTGGGGAAAGGACTCATGTTGGCTGTGTGCGTGGAGCTCCAAGTCCAGCTGTGTGCGGACCCTGTTGCTGTGTGAGCAGGCTGGGAAGGGAATTGTAAAAAGGAATTGATGAATTGATGAATAATAAAGGTTGATAGAAAACTGAATCTGTGAGTAATCTTTGTGTGAATCATTGGTAATTACTGCATTGTGCGTTTTCTATATTTAAGCTGCGAAGATCTGTGTAAGTGTGTTTCTGTATCTAGATCTGTTCTGTTGTATTTATGCAATATTATGCTACTGTCATAAAAGCATATAATTATAGATCTAGCGCACGTGGATGCGAATAGAGACCCACTTGGCCCTATGAAGAACAAGGTGATCTGGGTATCAGAGGGCCAAACATAGCTCTTCTTTCCTTACCTATCCTTTCTCAGGGTGCAGAAACCTGGTTCTAGCACCCACCCATACTACTTCGGGTGAGGCTTTGACTTGCTCAAGTAGGTAATTTCCGAAAGGGCCAGCAGTATTGGGGTTTGTTGGAAAACCTTGAGCTCCGAACCTGGGTCAGGACCCCTCGAGCCAAAAAATGGTTCCGTTGCCGGGACCTTGAGAATTTTGAGAAAGGAATTGGGTAATGAAAAGAGAATATTGGAAGCCTGAAAGAAAGGAAATCGAAGACTGACTCGAAAGGTAGATCCAGGAATTCGTGGTAAAAGAGAATCGCAGTGAAAAGTTTATAGTGAAAAGGTGGAAAAATAGGTACATTCTTACAGAGAGCTACAAAATATTCTTTGTGACTTTTGCGATCGAGCTTCAAGAGTGGTTGGCCAGAAATTTAGAATTCCAGAAGTGCTGGAAGGATGAACGAATCACTCAGTGGACCCCAGAGCTGATCCAACGGCTAGAAAGGATTGATAATACTATCACGCGCATAGTAGATCACTGGGTGGACAGTGTGCTAGGAGGATTTGAGATGGAATTTTCCATTGATCAGTTTGTCTTGTACTCTGAGGTTGAATGACGATTCTTTAAAGGGTTCCGGGGCAAATTTCTGAGGACATTGCCATTACTGATTAAGATATTACTGTGTGAAAAGAGCATTCTGTGTAGTCATATCAACTGAATGACCTCGGATCTAAACGAGAGCGCGATGTGCAGTGGTAAATACTATCGGACCAACCTTGATGGGGGGAGATCCACCTATAATATGTTGCAAGAACCTGCTGTGCAAGATCCCTCGGCTACACCGCCACCCAGGTCGCACAAAGGTAAGAACTTGCCCATACCATCGAACCCGCTGAACAACGATATGGCTACGCACCTGAGACTACCTACCTTAAAGGGGGTAGGGGATGAAGATATGGACTGATTTTGGTTTTTTGTAGACTCCATCTAGACTGCGCAAAATGTGGCGACCGATACGGTGAAGAGGGCGCAGCTGTCCCTGGCATTCGAGGATAGGGCGCTGGATTAGTATATGAGATACATTACCCAAAATGGAATTGCATCTATTCAAGATATCAAAAATGCTCTGAAGCAACAGTTCCGAAAGCCAAAATATTACTCTCAGCTGGTAGCGGAAGTAAAGGACTTAAAACAAGGTGCGTCTGAGTCGGTGTGGGAGGCTGATCAACAATTGAAGAGAGAAATCAGGGAAGGAGGATTCGAGTATGACGATAGACAACATAAAAAATGGTTCATCACTATGTTGTTACCTCATCTGCGCATGCCAATGAGTCACCAAACCTTTGAGTCGCAGGAGAAAGCTGTGGAAGTCGCTATGAAATTGGAAGCTACACCCAGAGAGGTTACGTCGGTAGGGGTACAAAAAATTCAAGACCAGCTTGGGGCTATGCATATGGAAATACAGAACCTGCGAAAGGAGCGAGGAAAGGACAGTCACATAGATCTATGGTGCATACGATGTCGGGTATCTGGCCACACAAAGGATCAGTGCCCTCTAGTGGCAGATTACATGCAGGTGGGAGGACCTAGTTCGGTACACCCAAGAGAAAGTGGGGAACCCATCATATCACGACCAGGCTCGAGCGGACCTATGCTGTGGTGCGACGACTGTCGTGTAGTAGGATTGCATGATATGAACCATTGCCCTCGGCTAGGTGCGTATGTCCCAGAACTGAAGCAAAAATGGTGCAGATTCTCTCAGTCGGTGGGACACGATGAGAAAAACTGTCGTATTTATGACTTGGTGATAGATCGTGGGAACTTGTATAGGGTACAATCATACCCTGCATAGCCAAGAACTTCCGCGCACTTTGGAGGATCACCAGCCAAGGGCAGAGGAGGTCGGGGGGGAAGTGCAAGATGAGGACGTGGGCAGATAATCTGTTATAACTGTAGAGATATAGGACACTTCGCCAGAGAATTCCCAAATCCCACCAGGCCATCGTGCAAGTATTGTAGGCAGCTAGACCATGTGGTGGAGTATTTCCCAATTTTAATAGAAAAGATGGAGGAAAAACAACCCACCCCTATGCAGAATGTGCAAAGAGTTAAAACCGAGCTAAGGAATTTAGATCCGAGTGTAAAAGTCATGACACGCAGCGGGATGGTCACCCAAGGAGCAAAGGAGGAGCTTGCCTCTCGGGAAGGAGTGAACCTCAAAGAAAAAGAACCACTAGCAACCCCCGTGTAGCTGCCGACACACCTCAAGATAGGGGAAGGGGTTGAGCCCTTCTTGCAGGCATGTATGAAGTTGCTACGGAACCTGTAGGCTGTAGAGAACCTCCAAGCATTAATGGATACCTGTGCAGCTCGGCCCAATCTGATTCCCGAGACCAAGGATGTACATAAACTATACAGCTATAAAAAACGCACTGGAAGAGAAATGCGGTTGACTGCACAGATTAGTGACTACGAGATGGATCAAGTTATCTTAGATCTTGGATCAGATGTGAACGTATTACCAAAGAAGACATGGCAATGAATGGGAGAGCCTAAATTAGAATGGTCCACAATCCAGTTGCGAATGGAAAATCAACAAAAAATCATTTCTCTGGGCAGGCTACCAAAATTCATGGTTGATATCGCAGGGGTAAAGGTCCTAGCTAACTTTGAAGTAATAGAAATTGTGGAAGATGTGGATCCCTACCCCGCACTCCTAGGACTGGACTGGGCTATAGACATGGGGGTGTCATCAATCTCAAAAAGTGCAGCATGATGTTTGAGAACAACGGTACATGCGTAATAGTACCACTAGATCCAGCAGAAGGTGCGCGGTATACAGAGCTAGCCTACGAGGAGGAGGAAATAGATCACATTTACAAATTGACTGCGCGGGACAAAGATCGGGTTAACCCCACGGCCGAAGGAGTACTCTGCTGGGAAAAGGATAGTGAATTTTTTCTGACTCTGATGAGGAACTAGAAAACTGGCAAGGACGGTTGCACGAGGTTTCGTCGCTACGATGTCTTCGGACCACCGGGAATTTCCGCCGCATCTCTACCAAGGTAAGAAAACTACCCTACCGTGACGACGCAGGTAATATTATGAAGTTTTTTGAAGCCAAAATTCCCAAGGAACGCAGGCTACGGGCACTGCCGCTAGCCCTGCGCGTTGGAGGGATACGCAAGGGCTAATATTTCACACTTGGGAGGAGTGTCAGAGTGGGATGATCCTGCGATTGGGAACCCCAGCTTCCAAACAGATCTCGAAGTCAAAATACCCACGTAGATACTTGCTAACATGTGAAACTCAATGGTGCGATAGGACCCCACCCGAACAAGCTCACCTGGTTACCGATGAGCCAGGCTTGCGTTCGACTACGGAGCTACACCAACCCATGCGCAATTGGGAGAATTTTCAAACACTTCCAGTGACAGATGGCAAGAGGACGCTTGACATAGCCCAGCCGTATAGGGACATCCCGAACAAGGGAAAAGCACACCTATCGAGGAGGTTGGAGGCCAAATTGTTGGACTGGTACGTAAACTATGTTACGAAACACCTGGTGTCAACCTTAATTCGAGGTACACGAACAGCATGCAGGCGTCATCCGAGGTCTGAAAATCCATGGGAGAGTCCTCAGGTACAAATAAAGATTTCTAGACCACCCCACTTTGATATGAAAGGAACCTTCCCGTTACACAAAATGGGCGGCAGGCCATCAATGCGGCCATTTATGGTAAGTTTGTTACAGACGATCGATGGTAAGTTTCACGTATGGGTTACTCCGCCATTAGATAGCTCCGGATAGTGTGTAGTTAGTAGGATAACTTCGCAACAAGCTACATATTGTCTCTACACCATGCCCCTGTTATTCATCTACTGGATTATTGGGATCATTGATGTTTTCTGGGATGCCTGTCCTCTTGTTGCTATGGCAGTCCCTAACCCACCAAATGCTTCGGTCCCTATCTGTTCAACATACATCATATTAAGACGGTCTGGGGATGTCAAGACTGATCAAATGATTGGTCACTGGTCCCCTACAGAGGGAATTGAATGTGAACCCCACACGGAGAGGCACCATAGCTGCGTGATAGGAGTTCCTGACCTTCACAACCCGGGGACGACCGCGAGACCCAGCCAGATGGCCTTGGATAACACAGCAGAGGAGGGTATGTTATTATCACGGCCCCCCACCAATAGTGTCGCAATCAGGTCACGACTAGTCCTACGCAAGGAAGGAACGATGAGATTTCAGGATATGTTGCGACTTCTCCGCAGTCCCAGATTACCGACCAGCGGAAGCCATCTTTGTTCGCTCCCTCGCACTTTCCTAGTTAATGATCATGCTCCAACAACTACGGACATACAAATAGATTTGGTGCAGCTATCCCATGAGGCACTACAAGGATTATACACCGTGGTGTTGCAAGAGGTCTGTCACCATAATTGAACTACACGACAGAAGTGTGAAATACCTCTGGCAGTTCGAGCACAATTGGTTGCATTGGTCATAGAAGCAACAAATATTATTCAGGAGTAGCTTACTCAGGGCACGCAATTGGTCAAAATAGCTACGCAGCTCTAGACAGTGGTCCGGTGCCATCCTCTGCTTCAACATATCTAGGAATACTTACGGCAGGCAGAAGCTACTTTCGATTAGGCCAGAGCTTCCTTGCCCTCCAACGTCTTTGCGCAGCGTCTAGCCGTCATAGACACGATTGCGAATCTTCGCCGCGCAAAGCATGTCGTTTGGAAAAAATTGAAACCATTGGGCGACACTGCCCTCCAGATCTCCCAAGATGCTCATACATTCATTGTGCGCCTCTACCGGATGCTAGAACAGGTTACCGCGGCTCCAGATGGCCTTGCCTCCCTGACGCTTGTCAACATTGCACAGCGAGCTACTGCCCAGAGTTAGGAAGTGCTCCCTCTGCTCTTCCACACTCTTGATACCTTGCATGCGCAGATCGAGGCTGTACCACCGCAGTGACTCAAGATGAGTCACAAGATTGTGTTGGGGGACTGCTGGAGCAGGGTCTCCTACAAGCTGCGAAACTAGTCCATTTTGAATACTTTTTATTATATTTAATCTAGCGTAGGGGTTTTTGGGTGGGTCAAAGCCCCGAAAGCATTATAATGGGTAAAAGGGTAAACCAGGGTCTGAAAACCACAGTTTGCGGACCATAGGAAAGTCTAGGCTAGATTATTATAAATAGAGGAACATTTTGTATTGTAAGGTAGAGAAAAGAAGAGCTATTGATGCAAATTGTGGTTTAAGTTATCTGTTTGGGTTTTTGGGGAAAGGACTCCTACTGGCTGTGTGCGTGGAGCTCCAAGTTTAACTGTGTGCAGACCTTGCTACTGTGTGCGCAAGCTGGGAAGGGATTTGCAAGAAGGAATTGATGAATAAGAAAGGTTGATAAAAAGCTGAATCTATGAGTAATCTTTGTGTGAATCATTGGTAGTTACTGCATTGTGCATTTTCTATAATTAAGTAGCGAAGATCTGTGTAAGTGTGTTTCTGTATCTAGATCTGTTATGTTCTGTTTATGCAATACTGTGCTACTGTCATAAAAGCATATAATTATAGATCTAGCACACGTGGATGTGAATAGAGACCCACTTGGCCCTGTGAAGAATGAGGTGATCTGGGTATCACAGGGCCAAATGCATCTCTACTTGCCTTACCTATCCTTTCTTAGGGTGCGGAAACCTGGTTCCAGCACCCACCTATACTACTTCGGGTGAGACTTTGACCTGCGCAAGTAGGTCATTGCCGAAAGGGCCAGAAGTATAGGGGTTTGTTGGCAAACCTTGAGCTCCGAACCTGGGTCAGGACCCCTCGAGCCAACAACTTGTTGGATACAAAGTCCAACACTTGTCTACAAGATGACCTTGCTTAAGGGAATGAGTGAAAAACAATTGCATCTTCTTTTCAACATGTTTTTCCTTGTCCAATGGACCTATGGCTTTCTTTATCCTTTGTTTAGAATGTTTCCTGTGCATGGCTATAATCTTCCAGCATCTTGAAACATTATGGTTATTCAAACCACAAAAGAAACATGCAAAATTTCTCCAAATTTTATGTGAATATTTACCATGTTTATCATAATCAAAATAAAATTGATTAAAGGAAGATTTATACCTTGAACATTCACCTTTGTCACCTTCTTGAGGAGGTGAATTTGATGAGTTAGTGGCTCTCTTTGGAATACCAACAATGACATCCTCTTGTTTTTCATTTCCAATGGTTGCATGCTTATGAGCATATTCTTGCAAAGTGGGTGTAAAAATTTTGCGTTCCTCATGAACATAAAATTCACAAGCTTGAGGTAATGAACATGTAACAAAAGTCCTTCTTGGAACACCTTCATGTCCCTCCTTGGATTTGAATCATTCTCCGTCATGTTGTCCATAAAAAAGACCCAAATACCTAGGCCTTTCCTCAACAAAAATTGGTTGAACAATGACTTATGCTTGTTTTCCTAATCCTTTACATTCATAGCCCATTTGCATCAATAATTTGGACCCTATTCCTCTAGTGTGTCTTTCAAAAGAACATACACATTTATCTTGAGAGGAAATTGAAGATAAACTTGAATTGCGTACCTATTTTTCAAGCAAATACTTGGCTAAGGCTTCCTTGGCATCATGGAACTGAGTCTCCATATCATGCATCTTTTCAAGGGTTTCATTTGCAATATGGAGCTGAGCCTCCATATCACGCATCTATTCAAGAATATCTTGCTTCTCCTCCTTCATGGCAACCAACTGCTCTTGAAGTGTAATGCTCTCCATCTTATCTTCATACATCTCTTGCACCATATCATTCATGATGTAGAACTTCTGCAACATTTCTTTATCAAGGAGTCTTGCTAAGGAATATTGACTAGAAAAAATTCTTGATGAAGCTTCCATAACACTTGCAATGCATAAAATATTCTTTGCTGTGATTTGAGAACTGGTTCCTCAATTTGAACTTCTTTTCACACACATAAACTTGCACAGAATTAAATTATCCTTTCACAGATACAGAACCAATAGCTAATTGTTCTAGCTAACCTTGGCTAAAATGAGATAAACTGTTCTCTGATACCAAATTGATTTGAATATGGGAAAACTAGTTTTGCTGTGCTAGCTCCCTCATTAGTATAAAAATAGTGTGTTTAGGATCTTCTCAAATTTTCCATTTGTGAAGTGGTTTTTGTCAAGTTTTAGAGTTTTTTATGAGAAATTTATGAATTAATTAGCTGTTAAATCCTAATGTATGACAAATAAATGTAGAAAAATAACACACAACAAACACATTATGGAATAGATGATAACGAAGTTCACCCCTAGTGGGATACATTTCCATGGACCTACTTCAACTGGGTAGGCCCTCTTGGGATTAATGGTGAAATGTATGATTACATGCACCTATAATGCTCCGATGGCTTTGGAACCTACTCTATTGGCTTCCTAAGACCCAAAAACCTCAAAATAGACTATTCAATCTCTGAAAATGGTCTCTAGCTGATCTAGACATGACCTCCTCTCTTGGTGGCCATAGGCTTCTTTAATATTCAAAGTGGAAAATAAAATTATAGAAGTGATCTAACGCCTCTGAAACCAACACCATCATGCTCACAGCATCCAAATCATCTAGGAATGACTCTTCTTGAGCCACAATTGGTCGAAATATGCCAAATTTATGGCTTCCTCAATATTTTCGTAGGAATCTCCACTAAAACCGGAGAAACTCTAGTTAAGGCTGCCAAATCTGGAAGTGGCACCAAAAATAGTAGAACCCGCTAAACTAAATTGGAGTTAATTAACTGTTAAGCATGCATTAAATGGATGCTTAGCACATTAAGCACAATTATCAAGCTGCATATTTAAACATTTGATTACCGTAACTTGCATTTAATTAAGGCTTAATACCGTGTATTAACTCTAATCTGCACATTAACATGGAGTGCTCCGCTCCTGGTTCTAGGCCACAGTCTTGTGGAAACTATGGGCTGGCCCCTTTAAACTCCACCAAAATCCATTTTAAAACTTAAATACACATTGTGGCATTTTTATTATAAGATCTATTGCATAGACAATGTGGTAAAGCTTGTGGGTTATGTGGGGGAGGTCGCGGGTTTGACCCCGATCTCCGCCCAAAATTTTTGTTCCACAAAACATTACATCCAACCTTTGAAATATAATTTAACTTCCGACTTTGTATATGTTACAAAAATTTTTCCTTGGATGGGGGGCACATGACGGCCTTTGGGCTTGCCATGTGTCCTCTTCCTATTGGATTATTAAAAACCAATAAAAATTGACATGTGCCCAAAAATTCAGGCCACTCAGAGTTTGACACTTGTCATCGCGCCATTGGGTGAAATGGAGGAGAGCCCAAATTTTTGACCTTTGACCCTATTTGACCATTTTTTTTAAAAACTCGTTTGTTTGACACGGCGATCAACAGGCTCTAACTTCCTCATACGAACTCCATTTTGAGTGAAAATAATTGTGCAATATTCTTGGCGACATGCCCAATCCAGTCGTTTTGGTTAGGTGCGATTTTGAGCACGTTGAATTTTTGGCAATTTTTTTCTCCAATCTAGATTCCAATCATAACTCCATGCTTATAAGTCATTAATTCTCTATAAATATTTACCATAAAAAGTAATAATAATTTAATAATAAAAACTATACAAATATTATGATTAAAATTATTACATTAAATATTTAATTCATTATTTTATTTTGATAATGACATTTATTATTATATTTTTAGCTAATAATAGATTTGTATATTTTAAATAGAAAAAACATATATCCTAAAAAAAAATCTCTCAAACTTACACACATAAATACGAATAACAACATAAGAGTAAGTACGTATAGTAAGGAATCAAGGATATAATAATCTTTTTCATTTACAATAAAGTAGCTATATCATTATGTATAACATTGGGACAATCACTTTGGTTTTTCTTGGAATAGGATCATACAGAATAATATTGTGGTTTAAAATATATATTATGAATTATGTGATAGATGGTCATCTCATAAGTATTCTAAAAAAGAGAAGGAATTCATGATGTTTTTATTTTTGGTGATGGAAAGGATATATGGAAGAATGTAATTGATTAGAGAATAATTATAATGCATCAAATTGATAGAGATTTTAAAATGTGATATGATTTTTATTTCTATATTTATTAGTTCAATTAGGGTATTGTTCTTATTTTTAGTTTTTGTTTTTTCATAGGAAAAAAATAAAACATGTTTTCATTATTAGAGGATGTTTACATTGAAGAGAATCATAAACCATAAATGCTTGATTACCTACAACCATACAACAAACCCAAACAAGAAGTACATCATTGAAATAAAGATGAGGGAAAGATAAAAGTCCCCCATTACCCAAAAAATATAAGCCGAGAAATCATAATTAGTGGAACATAATCATAATCCAGATTGTCGCAGTTGAGAGAGAAGACAAAAAAGTTAGATAACCAAGACTAAATTACTAGTGTATGAAGACAAAAAACAATTTCCAAGGGTCCCAAAGATTAGATCTCAAAATAACCTTGACCATAGATCGTTTTATCATCTAGATGTTAAAAATTCATAAGTCATGGGAGGAGGGGCAAGCCTCTCTTGGAGCATCAACATCTATATTTTTCTCTCGACATACATGTTGATATGAGGCTTTAGGGAAGAAGGCATGTAGAGTCAGAATGTGGTGCATATAATTACATAAAGCAGGGACCTCCAATGTATTCCTTCCTTGGACCAAATGAATTAATGAAAGAGAGTCCTCGGCAACCATGATCTTCTTTATGTCGAGCCAGAATCCACATTGTAGTGCTGCCCACAATGAAATCATCTCAGCACTATATTTGTCACCAATACCCCCAAACCAATAGAAAAATTATTCCAAAGAGGGAACAATATGAAGGAGTACTCCATAGCCACATCGACCATTGGAGGAAGCTCCATTAAAAAAACCAAATTGGATAGATGCCATCCAGGTCAACAAGGGAAATGGACCGTAATGCAGGAGCATCCTGCTTCCAAAATACATGTATATATAATAGACCTAGGGTTTATTGTGTTTCCTAAGGCTTCATTAATTTTACTTCCCTAATTCTTGAGTGGATTTATGTGAGAGATATAAGATAGGTTTAATTCATATATTTGATTGTAAATGTTCTCGAATGTAGGAGAACATGAGATATTTAGGCTAGTTGAGATCTCATAAGGATATTAGGGATATAGAGGTCTAATATAGGATTTTGGTTGAGTAAAGAATGGATCTGGGACAATCTTTAGGAGATATCGAGAGATTGTTGGATATAAACTGTAATTAGTTTAGATTCCTCTTTGTATATATTTGCAAGCTTTTGAAGCATTCAGGGTTGGAATGGGTTTGTATTTTGGGCCTTACGAGTATGGTTGTTGGCCTTTGTAAACATATTCTGTCATATTAATGAAAATACAAAAACACAGTGTGCGTAAACACAATGTGCATAATAAGGTATGTAGGAGGATATTAAAATGAGGAAAATTAGGTCTGATAGATAGGAGAAGGCTAGGGTAGATTCTGTGTATTAAATTTGTAATAGTTGTGTGCTTCTGTGAGTTTATCTCCACATGATCAATTAGCCAAGCTTTGCATAGGAGTTTGATGGAAGATGCAAATATATCCTTGTGCCATTATATTTTTAGTGTCAGATTGTACATATCACAGAGCTATGTCGATCATAGAGTAGCATGGATCTACAATGGACTATTTGTGTGGATTGGAACAATTATGTTGAAGATGAGCGCAAGAGAGTGTTAGAGGACTCTGCAACATGTAGCACTTGAAAAAGACACATTCGAGCTCATTCCAGTGATGGTGAGACACAGTTGTTGTAAAAATTGGGAGTGTGGTTACATGTAGATGGCATAAGGATGGCCAACATATCTACAAACAAGCTTGTAGGTTGTATTGTCCAATGTAATGTTTCTTTGGAAAAAAGAGGAGCTGAAATGCATTGGGAAAACCTACAATTTGAATATTGATCGGATTATGAAGGTATGGTGTTTTTCTATTTGTTGTACATTCGAATGGATGATAAATTGAATTGAGTTGGTTCTTGAGCCATAACAATTGGTATTTAAACCACTCATAAGAGAAACAAAATTGTTTATAGATTAATTAAATCTGGGGTAAATCTAATCCATATAGACTATCAGTATAAAAGTGCTGGTGGATGGCATTGCTATGAAGAGAGAAAATCAATGTAGATCTGCAGACTCTAGTATAGATTTGTTGAAACCCCGAAAATCCGGTCTACAACAAGGGGGATACCCACCCGGTCCGGACCTTGGTTAGCAGCTCCTTTTCCATTTGGTGTAGTGGGTCTGACTGGGGATAATGGGACCAGTTTCCCAATATGCGTGTGTGTGTGTCTTGAGAATTGATGTTTCCTTTATAAGAAAGTTCCTAAGTAAAATGCTTTTATTCTAATTCTAATCTAATAACATGTAAATTGTATTCTAATTAAACATAAATATCTAATTCTAAACTAAACCCGGGATGTAATCTTTTCTTTATGCAATCTAAAATGATTTCAAATAGCAATTGGTAATAAAGATCGTTCAACTATTATAATAAAAGAATTCAATAAAGATAAACCACTTAGTATAAAAAGTTAGACGAAACAATTGTGAAAAATATATCGCATAGTAAGCTATTCATACATTAAGCATAAACAAGTGGCTATCACCGTACAAAGTGCCAAATGATAACTCAAACATTCAAGCGTTAATACATAAACAACTAAACATAAATATCCCTTTTAACACAGAGGCAGAAATAGTTAAGAGATAAAAGTACCATTTATAACTAGTTCTACTCATGAGCTTCAAGCAATAATGACTTATCTCTTCTTAATCCAACATCCACTAAGAGTACAGAAGTGCAACATCAGTAGCAGATATTAAACACAGATATCAATAAATCTTGTTCCATTCATTCATCAAAACCTCCTCGGAGGGTGCAAAAGTGCATGTTCTGAGGACAAGTTTTTGACAAATTTCAGGACCCTTCTCTAAATGCATGAGAAGGGTTTAAATACTACTAACTAAATCTAAAAATATTTTATTACAAAAATATAGGATACGGTTTAAATGACCGTCCTATTTTTAGGCAAAAAATAAAGCAAGACTAGTACTAAATCTAAAATTAAAATTTAACAACTAACTAACTATGAATGTGTTCTTTGGAATTGCAAGCGTTCAGCATTGATCTGAGAAGAATAGGCTGGCCGACTTCAGATTTCAACTGTCTTGTGAAGACAGAATTGGCAAGAGCTGGTGCTATATTTTCGGCAGAATTGATGATACACTCGAGAGTCATGCATTGGCTGTGTGGTTTTACCAGACATGCCCAGTAAGAATCCCAATTTAACTTTGTTAATCCTTTAATCAATTCTGCCTTTTCTTGGGTTTTCTGTTACCAGTCTGTCTGTAGTTGCTGTGCTTTTGGTAGGTATCCTGGAATAGTTTCAGAGATCAGATTTTCCTTGTGTAAATTTTCATTTATACAATCAATAATACTGCTAGCTGCTGTGGCTGCTTCTTTTGTCACTTGCTCTGCCTTCCTGATCTGTGCATCCCAATTATTAAAAAGTATTTCTTTGTGATTTTCATTGATTGTAGGTGTACCTGCTCTTTTCCCCTCTTCTGTATTTTTCCAAGACAAATAGTCATTAACACTTTTTTCAGTTAAATCATAATCATGTCGTAAATCTATGACATGATTAGTGATTTTATCACTTTCTTCACAATAAGAGTTCCATTCTAATATTCTTTGGCATAATATTTCTTGTTGTTGCAGTAGTTGGTCATTTAAGGAAATAGACTCTATGATAAATTCCAGAGTTTGGGATCATCTTTGTGCATTTCTTGCATAACCTGTAGCTGTTTCTCTTTTTCGGCCAAACTATTCTGATATCTAATCTGCATTTGTTGAAAATCTTGCTGTAATTTTTCAAGTTGTTTCTGAACTTCACTGTTAGCATTGGCTTCTTGCAGCTGTTGTTGCAAGACCTGTATCTGATCTTCTTTCTCATTCAATAATTTTCGTACCTCATATGCTTTGTCAATGGCTGCAGAGGCATAAGCTCTTGTGATTTGAGATAATTTAGTGAGATTTTCAGTTGGATAAGTAGTAGGATCTTTCCATAGAACATCTAGGTGTTCTGCATCATGAGAAGGCACATTTTCTAATTTCCTTTGCTTTCTTCGTTTTCTTACCATTGCCTTGTGTTGTGGACTATAGAACACATCAAGAGGAGTAATTTCCTCTATCTTAAGCATGAGTTCAGAATATGGGGTTATAGGAATATGTTTTGTCTCTGAGACATTGGTAGTTACTCCTGTGACTATATTTATTGTTGTCTGTACATTTCTCATAGGTGTCTGTGTATTTTGTGCTTCAATATTAATCAAATCATTGAATGTTTCCCATTCCTTATCCAATTCAGTTCTGACTGATGATTGTTGTACAATGAGAGGGGGAATATTTCGCTGTGGAGAGGTTGAAATCTATTGTTGCAAGAGTTCTTTAGACTGGGCAGTATCTTTTACTGACCCTTCACTCTTAGAGTGTTCAGAGGTTTCTCTTTCGGACTTTGACTTAGACCTGTTTGTACCTGAACTTCTACTGAGAATGACATTAGGATTTGGTTCCCTTATGGGTTCCAAGTGCAATTTATCAAGAGGGATAGTAGTTAACCTCCTTTCTCTGTATATTTTGAATTCTTGAAACTCTGCGGGAGGAAACCCTATTTGAGCCAAATGTAGAATTTCTTTAAGTGTGCCTTTTTCTTGGAATATGTCATCAAACAAATCTTCTTCTTTAGAAAACACTCTTATCTTGACTGCAGTAGTGAAATTTTTAACAACATCATATGGATCGAATGGTCTTCTTGGAAACTTGAACAAATGTAAACATGTAATATTGTTTACTTCTTTAAATGCATAACCAACATCAAATAATGAAAAGGCCCCACAGGCCATACGAAATTAAGGCCAGATAGCCTTCTTCTTGTCTTTCAACTCTTTAGTCAAACCTCCTTCTCCGTAGGTTTGATAAGCAATTTCTCGGGCGATGAGTTTATCAGGAACATACAATGGTAAAACGTGAGGAGAAGCGAAACTTCCAAAAACCCTAACATATGTAAATAGTTCTTCTCCAAACTATCTCGCAACAGGTAGAATGTCCACCTCTGCTTCAGGAGAAAACCTTGGAGCATATTTATCATACAATATTCTATACAAGGGTAACAAAATGCCATGGCAAATCTTGTAAAAACAGGGAATGAATTCTGAATCCCACAACTCTTTGTGATAAACATGAATGGGCAGGGGATCTTGAATTGTCCATTTCCAACCCATTAACGGAAACTTAGAAACATAACAGATTGAATCCATCACATAAGAAGATAAATAAAAAGGAGGATAAATCCTTTGAGAGACAGTCCGTTTAGACCGGTAGTTAAAAATAGCCCTGGCTAAGTTATTAGCTAATATCTTAGCCCAATCCACAATGGTAGCATTAACAGCAGCGCTCAATAATGGAAGCCATTCAGGTGAAAAATTATTAATGTCAGGCTTTCCAAAAAGCCGACAGAGCATAACAGCAGCAAAGCAATACGGAGAAGTGAGAGAACCAGTACTATACATACCGTGTTTATCTTTCTTCAGTGGTTCATCTCTCCTAGACCAGTCCTTGGTGAATTCTACCAGGTTTTCATTTTCTTTAGCAAACTTCTCCATGAACTGTTTGTTATAAGTTTCCTGTGGCTCCGGCAAATGATACATGAGCCTCAAATATTGTGGAGTGAATGAGCAAATGAGCTCTTGACCCTGAGTCTTAAACTGTTTCTCTGAAATATCAGTGCTATCTAGCACCCATTTAATCATATCTATGTATGGAAGAATTCTAGGTCTCACTGCTATTCGGTGCAAGAATGAACAAGCTAGCTCTGTAAGAAATGCTTCAGAAGACCCATGTGATCCCGCAGTAGCCGTAACCTCCATTACTCTGGGGTTCTCTTCTTCAAGTAGATTATACATGCCCTCCCAAGTAGTGATACCAGTGTCTCTGTTACAGGCAGTGTCTGTGTATAAGGGCGTCATCTCTTTATCTTCCGAACTTGGAGCCTTGTCTTTCTTTCCCATTTTATTCTGAATACTGCTTTGTATAGTTCTCAGCTCTTTGCTCCTGCAGTTCACGAATTAAGTGAAAATAATGATAGAAAAAGGTGACGGGAAAGTTTTAAATGCTGAAGATGTATGAAATATACTACCTTACGTGAAATAACTCTTCAATCAGAACGAAACCATTTTTCATTAATGAATGATAATCAATTCATTAATTTAACATTAAAGTGTATAACGGGGTCTCGATTTATGGAAATATTTTCTTCATGTAATGAGCCTTTAAAAATCTTCGATAAGGCAATCTGCGATTTTCTTCGCAATATCGCAAAATCGCAATATCGAAGATCGCATTCTCGTGGAATCAAATAGCGTAATTATTGTAACATCGCAAAATCGCTATATCGCAATATTGCAAGATCGCAAGACAGAATATATGAAAAACATCCGTTAACATATTTTCTGCGATATGCGATTTGTGATACATGTTATCGCTCATCGATGATTTGAAGTTTTCATCGTAAGATATAACATTCTAAGCATGCGATGCGATGAATGTTCCTTTAGCGCGTAGTTTCATATCACAATTTTTAGAATTCCGCTTATAAAGAGGTGTTCATTTCTTTTTTGCGATGCGATATTCCTCAAAGAATGATTTAATTCTAAGCTATCATAAAACTTAAGTTTTTTAGATTTATCAAGGAATTTTCTCCTAAGTTTATGATAGTAAGTTTTATTGAAAAAGGAAAACAATCACTAATTGATTTTTTGGATTTTTTGAGTAAGGGTCCCCACTTATTTAGTATTACTACTAATACTAAATAAGAAGGGGGGTTGTTGCTGGCCACAAAAATTGGCGATTCACTCGGAAGAACCAGTTATCTATGCTTTTTCTTTTGAATTTTCTAAACTTTCAAAATAGAAAATTGTCCAGAAAATAAAACTTTATTATAGAAAGACAAAGTATATTATGCTTCTATCTATCAATGATATTTTGTTTCTTCTATATTCAACTTTGATTATTTACTTCCTCAAGCTAGTCCTTGTATCTACATCAGTCATTACTTGGTTTATAAAGATAAAAACAAAAGGCTTCTCTGTAAATCAGTTTTTTAAATATGCTCATTTGTCGTAGGTAGAGCCACTGCTGCCATCAAGAGTTTATAGCCTCGATAGGGTTACCTGTTACCCAGCAATGATCCTGTGTCCTACTTAGGAAAATATACAATTTTCAAAGAGAAATCCATATCTACACTTATTTCATTCATTTTTCTTTTTTATCCTTAAAGAACAATGTCTTGGTTTGGTAGCCAATTTATGACAGTGTCATTCACTTGATTTATAACTTTTCTGAACAAGCTAGCTCGTGATGAGATCCCTTGTCTTTCGATTGCAATAATCTTGAGTCATTGCCCTGTTGTGGTATGCAGTATTTGAAAAGCCAACAAGTTATAATATCTATGATCATGATAAGTCGGCTCGTGATGAGACCTCTTACTCTTTAAGTTAAAGTGCATTGTTGGATTATTCCCTGAACATTGTAATTTTCTAGGTAGGGAGGAAGTCATTGTTTCCTTAAGATAGCTCTGGACGACAATGGTAGTGCTTTTTGGAAAGAAATTTTCTACAAAGAATCTTTTTTTTGTTATTGACACCTTTCATTAGATTGACATAAAACAATTTCCCACTAAAAGTTGCTTTTTTATCAAAATTTTCAAAGTTGAAACTAATATCATTTCTAGGTTTAAAGCTTTTAACTGTATCTTTAAATAAAAATGATCAATTTTCTAAAAGAATTCTATCTATACAAGTGAAAAAACAAAAACCAAAAAGAGAATTTGTGTCATTTTCATGAATTTCCAAATGTAACCATTAACAACCGGTTTTATTATGACAATAAAGAAAACTAATATACAAAATAGAAGAGTGATATTCTATGGAAAATATTTTTTGAGGATTTTTCCATTAACAGGTAAAGACTCTCTTTTTCTTGTTAAATCCTGTAACATAAAAGTAGATGGACCTATGATCTCTATGATTTGGAAAGGACCAAGCCACATTCGTTGAAATTTCGTATGTTTCCCTTTTTCCTCATGAGCTTTGTCCCATTTTAAAACTAGATCTCCGACCTGAAAGTCCTTTCTGGATGTCATGTTTGAATCAAAAGAAGCTTTAACTAATGCTTGGTGATGAGCATGAGTTATTTTGGCCTTTTCTTGTTGTTCTTCTAGCTTAATTATTTCCATCTGCCTTAGTTGTAAGGAAGAAGTTGGTGCTTCATCAATATGTTGAACTAAGGCCATAGAAGGAATTGCTAGATGAGTTGGAAGAACCACTTCTTTCCCATAAAATAAATTAAAGGGAGAAGTGCCAATGGAGGCCTTCTGCGTTATTCGATCTTCCCATAAAGCATATATTAAAGACTTATGCCAATTTTTATGATTTTGATTAATGGTTTGCTTAATGATTCTGATTAAGTTTTTATTTGTAGATTTAGCTAACCCATTTCCCTGTGGATAATAATTGGAAGAATATTTAAGTTTGAAACCTCTTTTAAGTGAAAATTCAGTCATAGCATTACCAGAAAAATACGATGCATTATCAAACATTAAAGCAGAAGGTAAACCAAATCTGGTGATTATGAACTGATCTATGAACTCGATGATATGCTCGGCATTAGTAGTCTTGAGAGGAACTGCTTCTACCCATTTAGTAAAATAATCAGTTGCTGTAATGATATACCTATGATTCTTAGAAGAGTGAGGAACGATCTCACCTATTAAATCCAATCCCCATTGATCAAAAGGTTGTTCATTGTTGACTGGTTGTAATGGCAATGATGGTTTCTTTTGTCTTCCATCAGTGGTTTGACAAACTTGACATTTCCTTACGTAGCTATGTGAATCTTTGAATAGTGTGGGCCAGTAATAGCCTGTGCGGAGGATTTTATGTGCAGTAGCATCTCCAGCATAATGTCCACCTGCTAGCCCATCGTGAAGTTCCTGCAAGACTTTTTCAGCTTCAGATTTCTCAAGACATCTAAGGAGAACAAAATCATAATTCATTCTAAAAAGAACATCATTCACAAGCTGATATTGTTTAGCCTTTAACCTCAAAGCTCTTTTCTTGGTGTAATCGATATTTGGAGGAGCATATCCATTCTTTAGATAAAATATGATATCAACATATAATGATTCAACATCATTTATGCTTACCTCATACATTTGTATCTCTGCAGATGGTTTTTCAGAAATAAGAGATGCCCCAGCTAATATTTTGCAAAAGCCTTGACCTCTTACAATACTTGCTGGTTTGATTTCTACATCATATTCTTGTAAGGCAGTAATCCAATTGGCTCTTTTCTCACCCACATCTTTCTTAACTAAAAGATTTCTTACCGCTGGAAATGACACTATGATTTTTGTATGGGTTTTAAGTAGAAAGGGTCTGAAATATTTAATTGCTTTGAAAACAGCATAAGCTTGTTTCTCTACATCTGAATAATTCAATTCAACCCCCTGTAAATTTGAATTGAAGAAAGAAATTGGAGCTTCTTCCTTGTCTTGATTTGCTTGAGTGAGTATTGCAGCATATGATTTATCAGAGGCAAATGTATACAAAATAAAAGGATCGAAAAATTTTGGAGTTGCTAAAGATGGAACATTAACAATTGCTTGTTTGATCAGATTGAATGCCTCATATTCGTTTTGACCCCACTTGAAGTTTGAATTCTTTTTAATCGTTGCTTGTAAAGGAGATACAATTCTTGAAAAATATGGCACGAATCTCTTTACAAAATTAATCTGGCCAAGGAAAGATTGCATAGCTTTCTTGTTGTGAGGTAAGGGTATTTTAGAAATCTCCTTGATTCTATCAGGATCAATATGAATTCCAGATTTTGACACTATGAATCCAAGAAGTTTTCCTTCGCTTAATGCAAAAAAGGACTTTTTCGGGTTAAGCGAAATTCCATACCTTTGACAACGTTGGAAGATCTGTTTTAAGTCTTTAATATGATTGCTTCATTTCTTGGAATATACAGTTATATCATCTAAGTAAATTACCACTGATTTGTTAACTAATACCTTGAAAGCGATGTCCATTTCTCTCTGAAATGTGGCACCAGCGTTGATCAGACCAAAAGGCATATTTTGATATGCATAAGTGCCCCATTTAGTTCTGAATGTAGTTTTCAATTGATCATCAGGATGGACCAACACTTGGTTGTAACCAGAGAAACCATCTAAGAAAGACATTAATTCTGATCCTACAACTGCCTGTAATATTTGCTCCATAGGAGGCAAAGGAAAATTATCCTTTTGGCAAGCTTTGTTAAGGTTTCGAAAGTCAATGCAAATTCTAATGTCTCCATTCTTATTTCTAACAGGAACCATATTGGAAACCCATTTAGAATGTCGAACGGGAAAAATAATCTTGGCTTTCAATAACTTATTGAGTTCAGATTTTATTTGATTTTCTAGATTGGGAAGGATCTTTCTCAGCTTTTGTTGGACAAGTTTTTCGTCATTTATCATTGGGATAGTATGTTGGATGATAGAAGTGTCATAGGTTTTGAGTTCATCATAGTTCCAAGCAAAGACACTTTTGTATTGTTTCAAAAGACGAACATACGCTAATTTTTCTTCAGGAGCTAGACTGAGGCCTAGGTTGATATTCTGTGGTTTCGTATCAGTTCATAGATTTACTAATTCATAATTCAAATTTGAACTTTGTAGTTTTGAATTGGTAGATCTTTTGAATCGATCTTTAAATCATAAAGGTCTTCTAACTTGAGTACTGACTTTGGCATAGCATTATTAGTGCTATCTTATTGCAATTGTCTGTCATGTTGGTCTTCATCAATTATCTGATTAGTGTAAGATCCTTCAGATGTGAGGAAACTTAAAATATCAGGATCATCATTGAAAATCCTCCAATTGGTAATGCTATCAGGAATAAAAGGTCTAAAGATTAATTTGATTGAAAATCGATCAGGGCTATAGTCTTCTGCAGGAATGAGCTTAGAGGCCACGTTGGCTAGGAGGTCTGCACTAGCATTCTGGATTCTGGGAACTGATGAAATATTAAATGCAATAAAATGTTCAGTCAGATCTTGAACTAAAGATTGATAATGCTTTAATGACCTGATAAAAAATGTATAGTATTGCGTACCTGTTTTATTACAATTTCAGAATCTCCGAAAACTTGTAGATATTTGATGTCTAATCTGATTGCCTTGTATAATCCTTGGACTAAAGCCTCGTATTCTGTGGTATTATTGGTGCAATCGAACTCGAGTCTGCAAGTTAGCATAATTTTTTTTCCCTCTGGACTAACTAACATGCAACCTGCTCCTGCTCCTTCATTAGACTTAGAACCATCAAAAAATAACTTCCAAAATAAAGATTTATTTACAGGAGTATCTACAAAATTAATGCATTTAGAACTATCTTTTTGAGAAAAATTTTCTACTTGAGATAAAACAGAATGTTCTAAATAAGGTGAAGTATGAGCATTCAAATTTCCTAAGAAAGAATCAACTGAATAGTTGCCAATGATATTATTGCTGTATGCAACCGGTTCATTTTCTCCCTCCAGTTTTGTTATTATGTATTTCTGATGTTTTTTTCGCTCAACCTTTATCTGATTTGGTTTACCATTGTAAGGAAGCCACATATGCGACCAATCAGTTGCGAAGTATCCATGAAGTTTTTCTGACCAATCTCTACTAAGAATTAAGCCATAAAATTCTGGAATATCTGCAACTAAAATGTCGATAGCTTGACATACCTTTGGATTGGATGACAGTCTTATGGTAACTTGATTTAATTCGCCAATCACTTCAACTTGCGATTGATCTAGCTGGACTATGTGCACATCAGATTTTTGTGGTTGAATGTTCAACTTTGCACATATTGATTTTGGTAAAATATTGGATGAAGCTCCAGAATCCACTAAACAATTATGCAAATTTTTATTGAAAACTTCATAAGTAAGAAGAAATGGAGGAGTATGAGATCTCTACCTTCCTCCAATTAAAGAAATATTTTCTATATCAACTTTACTGATCACATTAGTTGGAGGTCTTCCCATCTCGTTGGAAGCTTGAGAAATTACAGGATCGGGCAAAGGTTTTTCTGGTACAGCATGTAATTCTTTCAAAAGTACCTTTTTCTAGTGTTTTAACTTGCTCAATTCATAAAAAGTGATGTTAGCCCTAGTATTCTTCATGTCTTCTATGATATTATACTCCATTTCATCTGAAACGATCAGTGTTTTTGATGGAGTTGACGAATTTGTTTGGACTGGGCTAGTTTGAGTTGTTTTTGATGTTGTTTTCTTGGGTGCAACTTTATCCTTGGTCATTGAGCTTGCGCTCTTTGGCTTAGGAGTAGGTTGAGGAGGATCAAGTTGATTTATACTTCAAGTGCTAACCGGGGATGCTTCTTGATCTTCCTCATCTGGGAGGATGAAATCCCACATACCTTGTACTTCTACAACTTCTTCTTCTTTTGTAGTTTCTTCAGTAGCAGTTTCCTCTTCTTCTTCTTCTGATTCAGCATTAGTAATAGCGTTTGGTGGCTTTGGATCAGTTGAAGGGTTTCTTCTAAAAGGCTTGAAAGACTTTTTAGAAGATGTTTCTGCCACTTGTTTCTTAATTTCAACCATTTCGTTAGACATGGTTTTCAAAACTTTTTGCAATCCTTCTAAATCAAATGGATCTTTCGATTGTTTTTTCTTGGGGTCTTCCTTAAAAGTAACCTTCTTGGATTTTCATTCTTCTATCACATTTTTCTTTTGTAAAGCAATGATACATTTCTCTACTGCTATTACTTCCTTCATATTGTCTGCTAAAGTTGTTTTTTTATCCCTATCAACGAAGATTTCTATGTTTGATGGTAAAGCAGATATGTACCATTCACTTCGCACTTCTTCGCTAGGCTTGGAAGCAGTAGGAATTTTATTTAACAATTTATTGAAACATGAATTAAAATCCTTGATAGGTTCTTTTGATTGAGCGCTAAGATTAGACTAGTCATTGATCAGTGTCGCTGTAGACCTGTCATCACCAAACTTAGTCAAAAATTGATTTTGAAATATATCCCAACTAGTGATAGATCCAGATGGTAATGAGAAATACCATGATCCGGCTGCTCCTAGGGAAAACTTCGGACAACAACACCTTCATTAATAACTCCATTGAGATTTATGGACAACATAAATTTATTTATATGTTCTTCTGCTAGCATGCCTGCTTCAGGATTAAACTTAGGCAACCGTTTTTCAGGATGGGCTGGTAATTGACTCAAGGGTGCAGGCATTAAGACTGCCCCTGGATTATTCCATGGAGAGGCCATCGCTGAACTAATAGCAGAGGAAAGTGCAGAAGATGATCCTTATGATTAGGAAGATGAGGATATTATGGTTCCAGATGTTGGAGAAGGAGATGTGGAAGTTCCAGTAGACTGTCGGACAATAGTTTGAAGTGGAGGGGTGGATGGTTGACTTCGCGGTGAAGAGGTTGAGATGGATGATGATGATGAAAGAGTCTCACTATCAGACCCTTTAGGTGATTTCCTTGCTCTCTTCCTTGTAGGTATAGGTAACTCAGTTGGCTGAATGCCAAGCTTCTCGCTCTGTAATCTGGTAAGAGGATGAGCAGGATTATATTGGGAAGTCACACTGTCTTGAGATTTATCAGATCGTTGAGGTGATATTGAAAGTAACTGAAGTTTATGAATCAAAGATTCAAATTCAGGAGGTTCAATAGCAGATTCTTCTGAAAAGTCAGGGTTTGTGGCAGTGGTTGTTGTTCTTTCGACTTCTGGCTCTAGATTTAAAAATTCTCTGTGTGATGGAGAAGTCAGAGAAGATGGTGATGGCGATTTACTCTCAGAATGGTATTTGGATTTTGATTTACTTGCCATTCATAGTTTGTAGCCCTCCTTCTAGTGCCAAATATGTTGAAGCCCCGAAAATCAGGTCTACAACAAGGGGGATACCCACTCGGTCCAGACCTTGGTTAGCAGCTCCTTTTCCGTTTGGTGTAGTGGGTCTGACTGGGGATAATGGGACCAGTTTCCGAATATGTGTGTGTGTGTGTTGAGAATTGATATTTCCTTTCTAAGAAAGTTCCTAAGTGAAATTCTTTTATTCTAATTCTAATCTAATAGCATGTAAATTGTATTCTAATTAAACAAAAATATCTAATTCTAAACTAAACCTGGGATGTAATCTTTTCTTTATGCGATCTAAAATGATTTCAAATAGAAATTGGTAATAAACATCCTTCAACTGTTATAAGAAAAGAATTCAATAAAGTTAAACCACTTCGTATAAAACATTAGATGAAACAATTGTGAAAAATATATCGCATAGTAAGCTATTCATACATTAAGCATAAA
Organism: Pinus albicaulis; assembly: GCA_034641835.2. Classification (NCBI taxonomy): domain Eukaryota; kingdom Viridiplantae; phylum Streptophyta; class Pinopsida; order Pinales; family Pinaceae; genus Pinus; species Pinus albicaulis. The sequence continues at coordinate 42,510 of JAXQQM020082991.1, forward strand.
CAAGTGGCTATCACCGTACAAAAGTGCCAAATGATAACTCAAACATTCAAGTGTTAATACATAAACAACTAAACATAAATATCACTTTTAACACAGAGGCAGAAATAGTTAAGAGATAAAAGTACCATTTATAACTAGTTCTACTCATGAGCTTCAAGCAATAATGACTTATCTCTTCTTAATCCAACATCCGCTAAGAGTACAGAAGTGCAACATCAGTAGCAGATATTAAACACAGATATCAATAAATCTTGTTCCATTCATTCATCAAAACCTCCTTGAAGGGTGCAAAAGTGCATGTTCTGAGGATAAGTTTTTGACAAATTTCAGGACCCTTCTCTAAATGCATGAGAAGGGTTTAAATACTACTAACTAAATCTAAAAATAATTTATTACAAAAATATAGGATATGGTTTAAATGACTGTCCTATTTTTAGGCAAAAAATAAAGCAAGACTAGTACTAAATCTAAAATTAAAATTTAACAACTAACTAACTATGAATGTGTTCTTTGGAATTGCAAGCGTTCAGCATTGATCTGAGAAGAATAGGCTAGCCAACTTCAGATTTCAACTGTCCCGTGAAGACAGAATTGGCAAGAGCTGGCGCTATCTTTTCGGTAGAATTGATGATACACTCGAGAGTCATGCATTGGCTGTGTGGTTTTACCAGACATGCCCATTAAGAATCCCAATTTAGCTTTGTTAATCCTTTAATCAATTTTTCCTTTTCTTGGGCTTTCTGTTTCCAGTCTGTCTGTAGTCACTGTGCTTTTGGTAGGTATCCTGGAATAGTTTCAGAGATCAGATTTGCCTTGTGTAAATTTTCATTTATACAATCAATAATGCTGCTAGCTGCTATGGATGCTTCTTATGCCGGTTGCTCTGCCTTCCTGATCTGTGCATCCCAATTATTAAAAATTATTTCTTTGTGATTTTCATTGATTGTAGGTGTACCTGCTCTTTTTCCCTCTTATGTATTTTGCCAAGCCAAATAGTCATTAACTCTTTTTTCAGTTAAATCATAATCATATCATAAATATACGACATGATTAGTGATTTTATCACTTTCTTCACAATAAGAGTTCCATTCTAATATTCTTTGGCATAATATTTCTTGTTGTTACAGTAGTTGGTCATTTAAGGAAATAGACTCTTTGAAAAATTCCGCGAGCTTGGGATCATCTTTGTGCATTTCTTGCATAACCTGTAGCCGTTTCTCTTTTTTGGCCAAACTGTTCTGATATCTAATCTGCATTTGTTGAAAATCTTGCTATAATTTTTCAAGTTGTTTCTGAGCTTCACTGTTAGCATTGGCTTCTTGCAGCTGTTGTTGCAAGACCTGTATCTGATCTTCTTTCTCATTCAATAATTGCCGTAGCTTAGATGCTTTGTCAATGGCTGTAGAGGCATAAACTCTTGTGATCTGAGATAATTTAGTGAGATTTTCAGTTGGATCAGTAGTAGGATCTTTCCATAGAACATCTAGGTCTTCTACAACATGAGAAGGCACATTTTCTAATTTCCTTTTCTTTCTTTGTTTTCTTACCACTGCCTTGTGTTGTGGACTATAGAACACATCAAGAGGAGGAATTTCCTCTATCTTAAGCATGAGTTCAGAAGATGGGGTTATAGGAATATGTTTTGTCTCTGAGACCTTGGTAGTTACTCCTGTGACTATATTTATTGCTGTCTGTACATTGCTCATAGGTGTCTATGTATTTTGTGCTTCAATATTAATAAAATCATTGAACGTTTCCCATTCCTTATCCAATTCAGTTCTAACTGGTGATTGCTGTACAATGAGAGGGGGAATATTTAACTATGGAGAGGTTGAAATCTGTTACTGTGAGAGTTCTTTAGACTGGGCAGTATCTTTTACTGACCCTTCACTCTTAGAGTGTTCAGAGGTTTCTCTTCCAGACTTTGACTTAGACTTGTTTGTACCTGAAATTCTATTGAGACTGACACTAGGAGTTGGTTCCCTTATGGGTTCCAAGCACAATTTATCAAGAGGGATAGTAGTTAACCTCCTTTCTCTGTATATTTTGAATTCTTGAAACTGTGCGGGAGGAAACCGTATTTGAGCCGAATGTTGAATTTCTTTAAGTGTGCCTTTTTCTTGGAATATGTCATCAAACAAATCTCCTTCTTTAGAAAACACTCTTATCTTGACTGCAGTAGTGAAATTTTTAACAACATCATATGGATCGAATTGTCTTCTTGGAAACTTGAACAAATGTAAACATGTAATATTGTTTACTTCTTTAAATGCATGACCAACATCAAATAATGAAAAGGTCCCATAGGCCACAGGAAATTGAGGCCAGATAACATTCTTCTTGTCTTTCAACTCTTTAGTCAAACCTCCTTCTCTGCAAGTTTGATAAGCAATTTCTCGGGCGATGAGTTTATCAGGAACATATAATGGTAAAACATGAGGAGAAGCGAAACTTCCAAAAACCCTAACATATGTAAATAATTCTTCTCCAAACCATCTCGCAACAGGTAGAATTTCCACCTCTGATTCAAGAGAAAACTTTGGAGAATATTTATCATACAATATTCTATACAAGGGTAACATAATGCCATGGAAAATCTTGTAAAAACAGGGAATGAATTATGAATCCCACAACTCTTTGTGATAAACATGAATGGGAAGGGGATCTTGAATTGCCCATTTCCAACCCATTAACGGAAACTTAGAAACATAACAAATTGACTCCATCACATAAGCAGATAAATAAAAACAAGGATAAATCCTTTGAGAGATAGTCCATTTAGACCGGTAGTTAAAAATAGCCATGGCTAAGTTATCAGATAATATCTTAGCCCAATCCACAATGGTAGCATTAACAACAACACTTAATAATGGGATCCATTTAGGTGAAAACTTATTAATGTCAGGCTTTCCAAAAAGCCGACAGAGCATAGCAGCAGCAAATCAATACGGAGAAGTGAGAGAACCAGTACTATACATACCATGTTTATCTTTCTTCAGTGGTTTGTCTCTCCTAGACCAGTCCTTGGTGCATTTTGCCAGGTTTTCATTTTCTTTGGCTAACTTCTCCATGAACTGTTTGTTATAAGTTGCATGTGGCTCTGGCAAATGATACATGAGCCTCGAATCTTGTGGAGTAAATGAGCCAATGAGCTCTTGACCGTGAGTCTTAAACTGTCTATCTTAAATATCAGTGCTATCCAGAACCCATTTAATCATATCTTTGTACAGAAGAATTTTAGGTCTCGCTGCTATTCGGTGCAAGAATGAACAAGCTAGCTCTGTAAGAGATGCTTCAGAAGACCCATGTGATCTCGCAGTAGCTGTAACCTCCATTACTCTGGGGTTCTCTTCTTCAAGTAGATTATACATGCCCTCCCAAGTAGTGATACCAGCATCTCTGTTACATGTGGTGTTTGTGTATAAGGGTGTCATCTCTTTATCTTCTGAACTTGGAGCCTTGTCTTTCTTTCCCATTTTATTCTGAATACTACTTTGTATAGTTCTCAGCTCTTTGCTCCTGCAGTTCACGAATTAAGTGAGAATAATGATAGAAAAAGGTGACGAGAAAGTTTTAAATGCTGAAGTCATATGAAATATACTACCTTAAGTGAAATAACTCTTCAATCAGAACGAAACCATTTTTCGTTAATGAATGATAATCAATCATTAATTTAACATTAAAGCATATAACGAGGTCTCGATTTATGGAAAGATTTTCTTCGTGTAATGAGCCTTTAAAAATCTACGATAAGACGATCTGCGATTTGCTTCGCAATATCACAACATCACAATATCGCAGATCGCAATCTCGTGGAATTAAATAGCGCAATTATTGTAACATCACGAAAGCGCTATATCGCAATATCGCAAGATCGCAAGACATAATATATGACAAACATCCATTAACATATTTTTTGCGATATGCAATTTGTGATACATGTTATCGCTCATTGGTGATTTGAAGTTTTCATCGTAAGATATAACATTCTAAGCATGCGATGTGATGAATGTTCCTTTAGTGCATAGTTTCATATCGCAATTCTTAGAATTTCGCTTATAAAGAGGTTTTCATTTCTTTTTTGCGATGCGATATTCCTCAAAGAATGATTCAATTCTAAGCTATCATAAAACTTAAGTTTTTTAGATTTTTCAAGGAATTTTCTCCTAAGTTTATGATAGTAAGTTTTATTTAAAAAGGAAAACAATCACTAATTGATTTTTTGGATTTTTTGAGTAAGGGTCCCCACTTATTTAGTATTACCAGTAATACTAAATAAGAAGGGGGGTTGTTGCTGGCCACAACAAGATCCAAATACTAAGTCTTATGGTAAGACGTTTTAAAATCATAGGAACAAAGGGATGATGTGTTTTGGTGCGAAGGACAGATATTCGCTACGCATTCTCTATGCATGTGCTATGCAAACACCTTTGAGGCGCTATGCATATATTGAATCATTGTGTAGGCACTCCGCATACCTTGGAGACGCTGCGTATACACCTAAGGTGCTACACATGCACCTATGATGCTATGCTACCTTTACATGCTACATTTTCACCAATAATAGTTTGTATTGCTGCGCTTTGACCAGTTCCAGGAGCTTCTTAAAGTTCCAATAATTATTGTTTATTCACTACACAAAGAGTTTTGGGAAGTAGAAAATGGATCGAAAAAATATGCAGGAGTTGAAATTTATTTGTGGAGTGATTACAGGCATGACAATGGCAACTGATGTAGAAGAAGCCCAGGTTTAGAAAAAGCACTGTCAAGAAAAATCTACCAGATAAAGTTTAATGAAATAGTAGAGAGATAGGAAGGGTTAAAGTCCCTGTGTTGAGACTTGAAGTGTAGTCTAATTTTGTGATAAATCATTGATTATGGAAGAATTAGATTTGGAATTGCATCATTTCGTATTAGAGAACAAACATGTGTGCAGATAAGAACTATTTTGTGAAAGCATAGGTGAAAAAAATTGATGGAGTTGTATTGAATCAGAGCAACAATGAAATTCTAGCACAAGCCGAGGATGTTAGAGTAAGAAAGGTGGTAGAAATTTTATGTTGAAAGAGTATGCAGTGGAAGCATGGTAGTTCATAACCTGAGAGATTTTTCTGTGACAGTGGATCATGGCTGTAAGCTATGACACAAGAGAAGTTTGCAGAGGACAAGCCAACCAAGAAGCAGATTGATTAAAGAGGTATGAAATTTTGTTTAATGATTAGGAACAATTGAAAGAGCGTAAATTTTGGCACTATACTACAACAGTAAGGCTATAGGAAGAAATTCTGAAAGTTCTTGGAGTATAGCAGAACCTTATTCCAGCCAAGGCTAGGAATAGATAGGGATAGAAGGACCTTTAAGAAAAGTGAGTAAAAAAACCAGAGAGGAGAGCAGGAGTGCTCAGTACAAGTTCTGAGAAGAGAGAACTTAGAGACCAAGCATAGGAGAAGCTTGGTGAGAAGATCAACTCAGTAGGAAGTTGATTGGTTGCAGGTTCAGAAGATCAAACAGGGGAAGAATTTTACAACAAGGAAGCTGTGACTTTCCAGCTGAGGTTAGAAAGAGAAATTTATTAGAAAGAAAAGAATCTTGAGGAGAAGGTAAGCTCAAAATAATTTTCTAGAAAGAATCTTTGAAGTTTCCAACAGTCCAAGTCCAAAGGAGATGGCTTGGTGAGGTAATTATAGCAGGTTGGAATAGTCTTGCTATTGCAAAAGTTTAGTGAAAAAGGAAAAGTTCACAGAAAATAAAATATGACTATGGAAAGTCATGTGGAAGTTTCAGAAGAAGGATACAAGATGAAGAGGAAGGGTGCTAAAGAAATCTTTGGGAAACAGATGAGTCAAGAGGAGCTTGATAAGGAGATTGCCGAGTTAAAAGAAAAATTCAATGTATTAAGGATGCTGCTAGAGGAAAACCAAAGACAAGGTTGGGTCTTGAGGAAAAAGACAGTGATGTGTCCGAAGTTACAGAGAAAGCTACAATATAGGCAAGTGAAGTGGCTGGTGGAAAAACTTAGAGAAGCTGAGTTGGAAATGGAAGTTTCCATTTGTGAAGCGAAACAGGGTGAAGTTCTGGGTGAGGATGAAGAATGGAGATCAATTAAAGTTTTCATGAACTATTGGGATAGTTCAAGTCAACATGAGGAAAGGTGGACAAAGGTATAAGAAGAGGCTATAAAGCCTTATATTTTATAATCTAATAATTTTGATGTGTTTGCGAGCTTTGCAGAGGATGGGCAGTCTTTTGAAGTTGTCATAAAAATTGATGAAAGTCTCGAAGAAAAGAAAGATGAAGAGTACCTCTTAGAAGATAAAAATTATGAAGCAAAGTATGATGGAGGATGCCTCTTGATTGAGGAAAAAATTGATCTGTTGCAGCAGAAAGAACTTATTTATGAATTGATATTTGTAGTTGTTACAAAACAGGGACAATTCCAAGAAGGAGATGAAGTTCAGCCTGAAGAGATGATATGTGAAACATCAGTTGAGGCTGTTGAGCATTACATTTTAAAAACTAACAATTGGTTTATAAATACTGGGATTATAAGTGCCAAAGAAGGAATGTTGTCAAAAAATGTTACACAACATGAAGTTGCTGAAGTATTTATTTTTGAAAGCGTAAGGAGAGAACAAAAAATTATTTCTATGGAGATGACTGAAACATAATTGTCTATGGAAGACATTCAGATTGAAGAACAATTACTAAATCATAATTACCATATAGAGGATGAAGCTGGAAATGAAGAGCATTTTGATAAAATTGTTGCTAAATGTGAAGAGGGGATTGAATTTCTGGAGAAGTTGCTAGGATAACGTGGCAATAGAATAGAAATGGTTACAACATTACATGACAGTAGAGGAGAGTCTCTAATAGTCATGGAGACATAATAATGCTTTAATTTACAAACCAATAGTTTGTTTGCAGGTACAATGAATAGCATTAATGAATATTGTTTTGTGATCAAATATTTTGAACAGAGGTTGTTTGGATATGAGATAAAATTTCAGAAGGAACATGAGGGTAAGGATGTAAGGGTGGTAGTAATAATCCCGCAACTCCAAAGTGAAGGTAACCAACAGTAGATTAAAGGTAAACTTGAAGAAGAAACTATGTTAGCTGAAAACATAGTGAAGGACCATCATTCCATCACAATGATAGGCATAGTGGAGATAACCATGGTAGCTGTTGAGGCAGTCAACAAAAAGAAGATAGCTTAAGGAAGAAAACATGAAACAAAAATTCACATAGAAGAGAAAAAAAGGAGTTGAAAATGGAAGAAAGTCAACAACAGGACAAAGAAAAATAAGAACCAAACTCTCATAAAAATATCAGTGAATGGGAGAAAGAATTGTAGCTACTGGATAAATGGATGAAAGCACCAACAAAGAAAAAAAAACCCGATGAAGACTGCAAAGGATCTACAACAGAGGAAGAGAAATAAGAAGTGTCGAGAAAAAATTGCATAAAGAAAGTAGACAAGGAAAGGTTACAGAATTAAGTCCAATAAGGAAATGAGTTGGACATAGAAATTGAATTGATGATGGAACTAATGAGAAAAGTGTCTCAAAAGGAGAAGACAACAACAAGAAAGAAAAATCAGCAACAACAAGAAAAAGACAACAACAGACTCTAAGAGCATATCCAGTGGGGAAATGCAGCATAAAGTGTGGATACTTGTAGAACAACAAGAAACAACAACAACAACAACAAAACATCAGAAAGGAAGAGAGGCAGCCAAAAAAAAACTATAGAACAAATTTTGGGATCCAGGAGGAGTTGAAGAAAAAACTTCATGATTAGGAGATCATGGAAAATTTTCTACCTTGGGAGTTTGATGCAGGAGCATCCTGCTTCCAAAATACATGTATATATGATAGACCTAGGGGATCTTATATTGCCTAGGAAGTTGGTTTCTTAAGGCTCTATTAATTGTATTTCCCTAATTTTTGAGTGGATTTATGTGAGAGACATAAGATACGTTTAATTCATATATTTTATTTTAAATGTTCTGAAATGTAGGAGAACATGAGAGAATTAGGTTAGTTGAGATCTCATAAGGATATTAGGGATCTAGAGGTCCAATATAGAATTTTGGTTGAGTAAATAACGGATCTGGGATAATCTTTAGGAGAGATTGAGAGATTGTTGGATCTAAACTGTAATTAGTTCAGATTCCTCTTTGTATATATTTGTAAGCTTTTAAAGCATTTGAGGTTGGCCCAGGTTTGTAGATTGGGTCTTATTGGTATGGTTGTTGGAACTTGTAAACATATTATGTCATATTAATGAAAATACAAAAACACAGTGCGTAAACATAGTGTGTGTAATGAGATATGTAGGAGGCCATTCAAACGAGGAAAATCATGCCTGAAAGATAGTAGAAGGCTAGGGTAGTTTCTGTGTATTAAATATGTAATAGTTGTGTGCTTCTGTGAGTTGATCTCCACATGATCAATTGGCCATGCGTTGCATAGGAGTTTGATGGAAGATGCAAATATCTCCTTGTGCCATTAAATTTGTAGTGTCAGATCGTATATATCACAGAGCTATGTGGATCATATAGCATCATTGATCTACAACGGATTGTTTTTTCTGGATTGGAACAATGATGTTGGAGATGAGCGCAACAAAATGTTACATGACTCTGCAGCATGTAGCACTTGAAAAGACACATTCGAGCTCATTCTGACAATGGAGAAACATAGTTGTTGTACAAATTGGTACTGTGGTTACATGTAAATAGCATAAGGATGGCCAACACATCTACAAAGAGGCTTGTAGGTTGCATTTTCCAATGTAATGCTGTGCTGGAAAATAGAGGAGCTAAAATGCAATGGGAAAACCTACAATTTGAATATTGATCAAATTTTGAAGGTATGGCATTTTGTGTTTTCTGTACATTCCAATGGATGATAAATTCAATTGAATTGGTGTTTGAGTCATAGTAATTGGGATTTAAACGACTCATAAGAGAAACAAAATTGTTGATAGATCAATTAAATCTAGGGTAAATCTAATCCATATAGACAGTCGATAGAAAAGTGTTGGTGGATGGAATTGCTACGAAGAGAGAAAATCAATGTAGATTTACAGGTTCTAGTATAGATCCAAATAATAAGTGACATGGTAAGACATTTTAAAAGGATAGGAACAAAGTGGTGATGTGTTTTGGTGCGAAGGACAGATATTCACTACGCATTCGGTGCACATGTGATACACAAACACCTTTGAGTCGCTACACATATATTGGAAGTGTTGCGTAGGCGCTATGCATACCTTGGAGACGTTGCGTATACAAGGAAGGAGATTCCCATACACTTGTAATACTACACTACCTTTACACGCTATGTTTTCACCAACAATAGTTTCTATCGCTGCATTTTCACAAGTTCCAGGACCTCTTAAAGTTCCAATAATTATCATTTATTCGTTGCATAGAGCGTTTTGGGAAGTATAAAATGGATCGAAAAAAGATGCAGGAGTTGAAATTTATTTGTGGAGTGATTGTAGGCATGACAATGGAAAATGATGTAGAAGAAGGCCAGGTTTAGAAAAACCACTGTCAAGAAAAAAGTACCAGATAAACTTTAATGAAATAGTAGAGAGATAGGAAGGGTTAAAGTCCCTGTGTTGAGACTTCCTGAATACCAGCCTACCATGCACGAGGCCAAGAAGGGCCAACAAATGTCATTCAATGATAATAATGAATACTAGAGAGAGTGTAAATACTTTGTTGATTTAGCAAATGAATAATTGGGGCAAAAGGTATATAGCTACCAGGAATCCCATTTATAGCATCCAACCCTATGTGGATTTTTCAACCATCCACCACCAACCATCGTAAATTACTGCATATTCAAGGGATTTCATTCCTTGTACTTTGCCATTTGATCGATGCTCTAGGATTGGAAGGTTCACCTATAGCTACCCACTCCTCCAGGCCATGACGTTGGATGTATTTTCCAAAAAAAAAAAACATTCTTCCAAGTCCATCTTTCATTAAAAACCCTCCATATATTTGTGGCCAATAATGTAAGGTTGAACTGTCTAGATTCACAAATGTCCCATCCTCCCATTTGAACTAGCTTGGATATTGAATTTAGGCATATAAAGTGAATCTTTTTATTGTTACCAGTGCCTGACCAGAGAAATTTTGTAATTATTACATCAATTTAGTCGATGATGGTCTAAGGAATAGGAAATAGATGCATCCAGAAAACCAGAATTCCTTGTAAAATTCCTTCACCATAATAACCTTGCCCCCAAGGGTGATCCATTTATGGTCCCAATTGGTAAACTTTGTTTTCAAAATTTGAGATAAGTTAGGCTAAATCCTAGATATTATATTTGCATGGTTTTAAATAGCATGCCAAATATTTAAAACCATCATACATTGGATGCATTTTTACCCCAAAAAATGAGTCAATATCTTGTATTATCTTAGAATCCCCTTCATCTGAAATTACTTTTATCTTGTCTTTGTTAATGATCAATTCTATTTCTTTTCCAAAATTCTCAAAAAACTTTTAGAATGAATCCCACTCAGAATATTTAGCTTCCCCAACACATATGAAATCATCTAGAAAAATAAGATGATTCATTGAGTTGTCTCTTGAGACCCCACAAATGAAAAATTGAGCCAACCTCCTTCATGGCTTTGATACCTCTGCTGAAAGCATCCATGAAAAGGATAGATAACAGGTGGGATGACACAAAACCTTGTCTAAGCCCCCTATGTTTTTTTTAAAATTTTGTAGGCTCACCATTGATTAGGACCGCCATTGATGTTGAAGTGATGCAAAAATTGATTTTATTGGACATGTCTGTGAGGGAACCCAATGTTATATAAGATCATGATGAGGAACTCCCAGTCCACAGAGTCATAAGCCTGAATGAGATCAATTTTCATAAGGCATGATTTTAACTTCCTTGTTTTTAATGGGTGGATACACTCTTGGGTTATTGCAACAATGCCTTGTATCCTCCTTTTAGGTGGAAAACCAAAATTCTTGAACGTAATCTGTGGAAATATTATCTTTTTAACTCTATTATCAAGGAGCTTTGAGATCATTTTGTTATATTGGTCTATAATCATAGAAGAGTAGAGATTTATCTTTCTTGGGAATTAAAGTGAGGAAAGTGAGTTTATTGCACCTAGAATATGCCCACAACACCTAGCTTCCATCACCATTTTTGTAGGTTTAGGTCCCATCAGATCATAGAAAAAAATAAAATTTTTCAATAGGAAAACCATCAGGCCTTGGGATATTGTCCTTGGCCATTTTATTTAGTGTTTGAAGCATATCCTCTTCTGATATTGGAACATCCATTTGTGCAACCTCCTCTTCATTTACCATCAATGGAAATAGGTTGATCAAATCCATTTTTTCTGAAATTTTATCTACTTCCTATTTTGAGTATTTCTTTCTGAAAAAAAATATAGCCTCATTTCTTATTTCCATGGCCGAGGTGAGAATGTGCCTAAATTATCCTTTGATAGCCCATGTTGAGTTGAAGCTCTTCCTCTTAGATGTAGCTCTGTGATTTTTTTTTGTATTTATGTATCCACATTTGATCCAAGCCATTTGACTTTTCTAATGCCACTCCTCTCCCTATAGTTTGAGTATTTTTTCTTTCCTCATCACTAGATTCAAAATAATATTTTGGTGCTTCTCAGAGAAGTACCCAGGAGAAATCGGGTCCATTAATAGTTTGATTTTTTTTTTCAATGGAGAACAACTCCTACCTCAACTTTTTTTTATGATTTTATGCCCATACTTTGAATTTTGGTTTCAATCTCCTTATTTTGTAATTGATCAATAATGATAGATTTTCAATCATTGGAGTGACCATGGAAATTGAGGAGTGTTGAACTAGCTCCTGGAATTCTGGATTGTTTAGCCACGTTGAATTAAATTTGAATAATAACTTATATTGTTCCAGCTCATCATTAAATTCTAAGATAATGGCATCATGATTAGAGACATCCGAAAAGAATCCAAAGATTGAATCTATTACATCCTATGACACAGTAGTGAATCCATGAAAAACCTATCGATCCTTTTCGCTATACCCTCCTCCTGAGTACGACCATTTCACCAGGTAGGGCACAAAGGGTATGGTGCTACATCTCTGAGTGCCTTAAAAAGAACTTGCCTTTTCTACTTTTCTAGATGTGCTATTAGTATTTTTTTTACTTGAACTCTTGCGAGTCATTTTTTTATCAATATAAAACTTGTACCATTAATTAATATATTTTATAAATAAATAACATACTTTTCAGGTAAAAAAAAAGAAATCAAGAAAATGGTGCATCTATCTAAATTAGACACCTGGTGCGACTTTCACAACTTATGCATCGAAAACAGTGCAGTAGGTTCTTATAAACATACTGCCAATACATTAGAAACACCGTACGATGCTCTTTGTCAATAGGATACCGGGTGTGTTATATTAATACCAGAGCACCAATTAACATAAACATAAATTAATAAAAAAGCTATTTTTATCAAACAATATTTTTTGTCAATACACCCCCGGTGCACTATACTACAATCACGCACAAGTGCCCTATTTTAAATAGTGCACACCGATTAAAAAAATATGTTTTTTAAAAAATTGTGCAAGGGCCGAGAGGGATTGGGATCCGACTCTGCAAGTGGTCTCAAGGGTTAGATGCAATACACCTATATATATATAGTAATACAAGCCATATAAATATAAAATTAAAAGCCCTAATTGTGAAGTCACATAAACAAGAAGAAGCAAGGGTTTAACGTAAGAATGGATTTTTTATTTATTATTTATTTTATTTTATTTTTTTCAAAAGTTTAATTAAATGTAAATATGAATAGATATTGTAAATGATTTTATTAGTATAATGCACAGTAAAATTTAAAATCTTTACTATGCATGTATTAAATCTAACAAAAACAGTTAAAAAAAAAATATTACAATAAAATTTAGCAATTTTACTATACTACATGGTTTTTGTGTGAATCACGAGATGTTTGAAATACTGATTCTCTGAATAGTGTTGTTGCTCAAAATTATTTATGCTCCACAGTCCTCTCGTGGTCTCTTGCTCCAAGTATGTCTCTCGTACAAATCCCTCCTTGAAACATTTTGCAAAAATAATGAAATAATGAATATATTTTACTATTTAAAGAACTTTTCTATGAAATTAGATTTCCAAAAATCATTTTCCGCTCATTTTTCAGTTTACCGCTTTTTTTTTCACTTCAAAAAAATAAAATGTGTTTTTTTTTCCCGATATTCGGTGTGTTTATTAACTAATAACACCGATGAGTCTAGTAATAAAACCACACAGTGCGGTTAACAACACATTAGCACCGATAACAATAAATCATTTTTTAAGGCATCGAAATTACTTTTAGGCATGTACAAGAAAATTTATTGCTGATTTTTCTCAAATGCAGGGAGAAAATATCCTAATTATATCAAATGGAAAATTCTTCAAAATTCAGCTCGTTCGATAATATTTCTCAAAGTCCATCGCAGAGTTCTCCCTATCCATCTCCAGACATAATTACTTCATATTTTGTTTATATTTTCGTTATCTAGTTCATTTTTTTTTTAATCCATGTCAACTGGCTGAATAAAATTAGTGTATACAAATTTTCAGGTTCATGAAGATTCATAACTGAGTTCAGATGCACAAAAAATTCAAACAGTTCCAAAATGTCAGAAGCTCTTATCGTGAGCATCATACCGCAAGGCACAGTTGGTAGATGAAAATGGAAAGCCGCTTGACCCTGCCAATTGTAACATGCCATATTCTATCCACAATCCTGGGACAATGATGGTAATAATTGTTTGGTATAACGTAATTTTTTCCATGTCAAATCAATTAATCATGCATTGACGTGCTTACTAATTGATATCATCGATTTTGTACTAATCATGTTCAAACATATTTTTTGAAATTATTAGGATTCTAGTGATGATGAATGACCTACCTACCATCTTCCTTTGCACCCCACGATAATGTCAAATCAAGAGAAGGTTGAATTAAGAGAAAAACTAGGAGAGGAATGATACCAAGAATGGTTGAATCAACCACCTATTCAATTCCCACTATGTCCAGATTCACTAATTAGGAATGACTACAACAATAGTAGTTCTTCACAATAAGGAAACAGAGGCAATCAAATAGAGGTTGGTATGGATGATTACTTAAGGGATACGACTGCCATGGAGACAATGTTGTTAGATGCATTCCAGAATGATGATCAGCTAGGGGATGATGCTCATATTGCTGATACCTTTTTCGAAAGCCTTAAATTTTCTTCCACCACCCCTCTCTTTGGAATTGGTAGTCAATCAAAGTCTACCCAGTTGGAGAAAACGATGTTACTGTACAAATTGAAACAAAATTTTGGCTTGTCAAATGCATGTTTTCCCCAAACACTGCAACCAAGTGTTTTTTTACCCAGATGTGTTGGATAGGGATTGGTGGTTCGTATTGAGACATGAACCTAGATCAAAAAATATTTTTGAGAACAATAGTGTTATCATGCCAAGAGAGTTGGAAGATAATGAGGGTGATCATGAGAACAGAGAGTGATATGCTACATGTGTTATTTCATCATTTATGCTATTTAATATAGGTTGTTATAAAGAAGAGGACTTAACCTTATAATTAATACTCTTTTTTTCCAAACATTATAATATATATTTTTAATTAATTGGTTTGCATTGTGTTAATGTTAAAATCATTTCACTTGATAATTTTCAATTATGTTGATCTCGAAAGCAATGCACAGTATCAAGTTTTTATTTTATTTTTATGTCAATTCCTAAAATAATACTACTACTTGATTCATTTAAATGGTTTTTCACAATATCATTACTTAAATAAATGCACCATATATATATATTTCAAAATTTTAAAAAATGTATTAATGTATATTATTATTTAAGATCTAATAAAATAATGATAATTCTAAACATGAATTTATTTGTATTATTTTCTAAACTTTATCATGTTACAAAAATTCATATTATTCTAGATTTATTAATTTACAATTATTTATATTCATACAAATTTACAAATTTAAAATTATGGTAATATAACAATATGTACGGTATACATTTTACTTACGGTAGTTATGGTTCAAAATTGGCAATTAATTTACAATTTTACAAATTTATAAATTTACAAATTTTGCAATTTGAATAAAATTAAATCATGACAATACATACAATTACAATTACAATTTTACAAATATTTTACATACAATTACAATTAAAATTAAAATTACAATTTTACAGTTTTACATACAATTACAATTAAAATTAAAATTACAATCACGATACATACAATTACAATTTTACCATTTTAATAAAATTGAATCATGATAATACATACAATTACAATTACAATTTTACAATTTCACAATACAATTACAATTTTACAAATATTTTACATACAATTAAAATTACAATTGCACTAGTACAATTTTACAAATTTACAAATTTTACAATTTTAATAAAATTGAATCATGACAATACATACAATAGCAACTACAATTTTACAATTTCACAATACAATTACAATTACAATTACAATTTTACAAATATTTTACATACAAGTAAAATTACAATTACAATTACAATTTTACAATCTTACATACAATTGCAATTAAAATTTCAATTACAATTACAATCATGATACATGCAATTACAATTACAATTACAATTACCAATACATAATATTTAATAAATATCATGATTTAATATTAAAAATAAACATCACGATCATGATAACCATCGTACAAACATAATATTCTAAAATACACTTTAAAATTCGCTAACATCATCTAATCAGCATGATCATGATCATCTAACAAAACACAAGCATTATATAACATCATCATAACAAAAACATCAAATATACATCTCATGTCAAATAACTGTTATCACATACACATCTATCTCAAAGCACATTAAATGAACATATCTAACATGACCTAACAATATACACATCATGATGAACACCAACATGTAAATTAAGTACATCAACATGAACATAAAATACATGCAATATATATATATATATATATAATGTCAAAAATATACAACTGTAATAGAACTGTATATAAATGTCAAATGTCTTGTGGTACTACCTCAATATTATAACTAGTACTTGAGCTCTACTGAGTGGATGGTGCCTCATGCTCAGATGGATGTGCCTACTCAACCAGAGGTGCCTTCTTAGTCAATGGTGCTTGCTGATGAAATGGACGTGCCTACTCAGGAGGTGCCTTTTGATCAGATGGTGTCTGATCAAGAGGTGCTTGCTGA
The DNA here is from genome assembly GCA_034641835.2 of Pinus albicaulis. Taxonomy (NCBI): domain Eukaryota; kingdom Viridiplantae; phylum Streptophyta; class Pinopsida; order Pinales; family Pinaceae; genus Pinus; species Pinus albicaulis. The sequence continues at coordinate 58,839 of JAXQQM020082991.1, forward strand.
TGAGATGTTGCAAATGCTTAGTGGATGGTGTCTGCTCAGATGGATATGTCTATTCATGATCAGGTGCCTGATCACTCGATGGTGTCTGCTCAGGACTAGGTTCCTATTGAGATGGTGCCTTCTCAGAAGATGCTTGCTCAGGACTATATTCTAACTGCTCAACTCCGATGCGAGATGAAGGAGGAGGAGGTGGAGTACTAGAATGATCACTCCCCTCGTGAACATTATCATCCGATGAGATTCTCTGTCACACATCTACATGGCACCTATCCCTCCTAGCTGCTAGTAGCATGGAAGCTCCGATGATTTGACACATAAGGCTCATCATATCACAGGGCATGCCCCTCTAGAGCTTTATGAGTGTACGATCAGCCTGCATCTCTCTGATCGTCGCAGGGCAGACTCCCTCATCAATGAGGAGTCGACGCATTCGGTTGCCCAACTCCATCCTGAATTGGATGTCCACCCTACGCGGCATTCCCGTGGGTATCTACACTGAAGGAGGTCTGTCACTCTGATCCGTGGCCTCCACCATCTCCTCATCATGATCTATAGGATCATCCGGTGGGGGTGGAATCATGTCCCCAACGAATGTGCCAATATCCACAAAATATATAGTACACAAAAATAATTAGAAAATTTCATTAAACAATCTAATAAAGCAATTTAGATAATGTGTTAGAATAAATTTTATTCTAATTAATTAAGACAATAAAATGTAACTATATTCATTTCAATAAAACACTAATATTACCTCTAGCATCTGGTGGCTCATCCTCTGTGAAGAGGATGTTGGTACACCCTCGCCAATCCAAACCCGCGTACGGACACGACACCATCACGAATATGTGATCTCCAACACTGGCTAACAGCTTTAGTGCATCACTAGATATCCTGGCTGGATAGTCAGACATGCCCTTCTTGGGCATCATTTGGCCCCACATCTGCATCCGTACATGTAACATTGGATTATGAGGATGGAAAAAAAAATTAGGCTTCGTATCTGGAAACCTCTCAAAAAATAAACAAAATAACTCTGAAGAAAAAGGGAAGGTCAACCTCCCACGTGCCTGAGAATGACATCTATCTAATGCTATACAAAACTACCACAAAAAAATGGTAAACCATCTCACAAGTCGTGGCGTCTGGAATAAAGGATCAACATAAAATAAAAGAGGGAAACTAATTTTTTTCCCGTCACTAGTGTAGTGTGCAATGGTCGTCAGTAGTAGTGAGAGGCACCTCACCTCCTCTGGACCAAATGAGGCAATGTGTAACTGACCACCAAACAGCTGAAAATCTGCAGGAGAAAGTATATCGTCCCTAATGTTTCTCTAGGAGTACGCCAACTGACTCCCTGCTACATAACCGAAGGGGACATCTAGGAAATAGGGAAAATACTACCCTCTCCTAGATAGGCTAGTAATAAAATAAATGTCCTCCTCAGTGGGATGGTACCACTGGCTAGGACCACCCTAAAAAGCCTATCGGTGGGAATCCCACTTATAGATCAAATGTCCTAATAATCCATTGTGCCCCTTGAGGGATGGATCCTCCTCGTAGAACTTAAGGATGCCTACCTCCCTTAAGAGAAACTAGGTTGGTGTCGTAATAGGGTGAGGGTACAAAATTCTCTCCCTCTCTCGTGCCTACCACAACTGTATCATGTTATAATGGTCCTCCATATGCTCTTGGTGTTGCCTTTCCTCTCTCTGTTGATTTCGTTGAATGATTCACATATCAAATACATCAACCTCCCTCATACATAAAACCTATCTTTTTTTATTAAATGAAAAAAGTAATTACAAATATATATATATATATATTTTATAAAATAAAATAAAAACATTCAGTGCACCCAAAAAAACAGTGATGCACCACTACCAGTGCATACTTGTTTATCACGCACCGCAAAAATAGGAAATTACTTTTGTGTGGTGCATTTACCAAACTATCTGCCCTAGGGCAGTTGTTATATCGCAACACACTACCCAACAACCGTACATAATTCCTGGTGCGTTCCGGTAAACGATCGCATCACTGTACAACCATACATAGAGTGTTATTTTTTAAAAATTTTAAATGGTCGGTGCGGCCGATAACCAACACACACCGCACTATTTTAGATTTAACAGGGTGTGATTTTTCTCGGTACCGCACTGAAACCTGGTGTGGTTTCCGTTAACACCGTTAGTGGTGCAATCTATAAATTTACAGGCAGCACCGCGAACGGTGCGAGCCGATCGACTTGAACGCACCACACATAATTGTTTTTTCTTTAAGTGGTAAATTTTAACTCAATTTGAGAAATTCATCCGCTAAAAGGTTAAGTTGGTGAGAAACAAGTAGATTACTTGCACATTTGCACATCAAGGAGGCATCTTTGCTCAGGAATACTAAAAATCAAATTTTCCCACTCTTTTGGAAAATTCAAAATCCACACAGTGGGCAATGGATGGAAGCAATGCGAGCAATGGGAGCACTGATGGTAGGGTACCTTAGAGAAGAAAAACTCACACCAGTGCTTGAGAGCTCTACAACACTGTAACAAGTAAAAATGAAGTTTTTTACATCCGATAATTTCTTTTTAAATTAACCCTTTTTCGGTGCGCTTGATTATAAGACGCATCGGGCAGTTTTGCCAATGGTGCACTTCAATTCTTTACGGTTTCCTATATTATTGTGACGTAGTGGGCCAGTTTATACGAATATCATAGTGTCTTGGTGTGCCATTTGATAGCACACACCGGTGCACTTTATATAAAACGGACCAGTGCATTGTATGTGTGAAGGGAACTGTTTTTTTCATAGTAATAAAAAATAACTCCGAAACACTTCTTTAGCCTCTATAATGCACCAGTGCATTACATACATATCGAGTGCACCGGTGTGTGTTATGAAATTGAGAAACACACTGCAAAAAAACATTCGCAAAAACCTCAACCTGCCAACATCCTCTAATGACCTCCGCTACAAACGGATATCTGGGCTATTTTTATAAGGGTTGCCTCAAAAACATCAGCTAGAGGGTATTTTCCTTGTAGTGTTATATTTTTTTTCTAGGGCTTGTGAGCCACTAACTCATCATGATCTTGTGAGGAACCTTCCCGACCATCTCAATGTACAACCTTTGATTTCTTGTTCCAGCTTTTGTATGCCATTTCATACTTTGCCACCGTCGTGACTTCAATAATACCATCGAAATCATAATATAGGTTAATGATAAGCGAATGGCACTCCATGTAGATAAAAAATTGACCAATCCCTAACCCCCAACTAATTTGGTAAGCTTGGTTAGATATTGAAGTCCAGATTGGTACTTTTAAAAAAAGACTTGTCCAATCGAAATGAGTTAGATAAAAACGATCACCCCCTAGCAGGGATACCATTCTTCTTAGGAATATTCCACCAGGTATGCAGGGTCAACTATCTTTAAGGTTGATTATCGTTGACATTCTATTTTTCACAATTATATCTAATGAAATTTTTGGCCGATCCCAATGATTTTGATTGGATTGTCTAGGACAATGTGTGCCCTCTAATATACCACCCTAAGATAACATGTATGTTATGTCACCCTATATTTAATAGGAAATAGGTCATGCTTGATTATGGATTTTTTGGTAGATTATGACACCAAAAGCATGATCTCACTGATTTTTCAAATGATCTACAAAAAGTTCTTCGTTCTAGAAAGTCATAATCTTCCTTGGATCTTATATTAATGATAAAGGTGCCCAAATTTCAAATTTTGGAATTATTATACCAACCACATTGAATATGTGTTATTCATGTAAGTCGCTCGTTTTCTTCCTTGAATCTTGATTTCTGAGATGCCAATCCATGAGATTCACAGGAAAAAAATGTGAAGATGTATTTCAATCCATGTGACTTTAAATTGTATAAAACATCACAATAACATCTAGTTATAATAATATCTAACAACAAGTCATATAGGATCTGAATCCCCCATTGATATATTTGAGTACTTCGTTTAGCTTCTAATCAACACCCTTTGTGCCATACTCTCATAAAATACCATCACAGATCCCTGGAACATTAACGTATGTATTGGGTCTAGGAACAATTGTTTGTGCACCAAAAAAGACTAAATTTCCCAACTTTCACCCCATCTCCATATTAAATTCCCGCCTTTCCTCCTTGTATTTATGGATTTTCTTATTTCTCCTGTAAGTTTCATCTTGTCTATGCTTATCCTTTCATCCTCCCCTCCCATAAGTTGGTGGAAAAGTTTTGAAGATTGTATTATTATGGACGTTATTTTTTTATTCATTTAACCATCTAGCCAAAACATTACTTCTTTCAACCTACTCCTCAATGCCTCTATGATGTCTAAAATGTTTCTCTTTTGACCTTATTTCTGGAATCTCTTATCATTGGAACTGTGAGTATAAAAGCTACTAAAAACAACTCCACTAGTTGTATACTTTATAATACTTTTGGCCCCATATTAAGTGTTCCTAGAAGATATATTGGGTGGGAATTTCAGTTCTTACCTATGAGTTGTGATCCTAGCACAGAAATTTGATTCCTTCCTATTGGAGGGACCCCAAAATATTTTATCAACTCCTTCAAATTTTATTAGCTCCTCCGCATAGAAATAGAATCAGAGTCACATAGACTGTATCATAGCTACCACCCTCCAAAAAAAACCAACTATAAATAAAAATGCAGTAACTAAAACCCAGTATGAAATGCATACATCCCTACATCCACCCAACAATATCAACTTGATTGTTCTAGAGGAGATAAATCTATCACTCTAGCTCCATCGCTTCAACACAACCTGCAACTCCTGAGCATTCCTTTCAGAGTATCTTCCATGTCGTTTGAGGTAAATATGAAGTGTGTGAATATGGAATAAATGGAATTTTATTCACCTATTTATCTCACAGTCCAAAAATTCAATGACTTTGCTATCTTCAAGACCATGTGCACCTTTTGTAGACTTCCTTTGAGTTCACCTAGAGCATTCTAGATTTTATTTGTCCCTTACAGGGTTTGGTCTTATTTTCCTTAGCATTCAAATGAAAAGAGAGATATATTGATATTAGAGATATTGATATTCATATAGATGTTAATACATAATCTAAAGGTGTTGTAGTGGCTACAACCACCCTCCAAAATTTTTCCATTGCCTAGATTTTGGACCCTAACCTTCTTTTCACAAGAGCTTACCTTGCATTGCTATCAGGTATAAATGCTTTGAATTATGTTTATCCTTTAGTTTTTCTAGTGTTCACTTTCTCTTTACTTAAAAAATATTCTCTAAGTCTCAAACTAACTTCCTGTCTAAGCCTTGTGCATCCGTTCTGGGCTTGCCTCCAGAAAATGTGCAATTCATGGAGCCAGACTTGAACTTGATGTTTAAAATTTCACAGTCATGACTGGAAGCCCAAACTTAAGCTCAGAAACTATACAGTCATTACTAGAAGCCCAACACTAAGCCCAGAAACTACACAATCCTTCACTGAGCTCAGAAGCATCGGAATGCACTAAGTTGGGAGCTGCCAGTTCTTCAAGACTGCAATCCTTCCCGGTGATGTGCATGGCAGGTTTTCCCAGGAAAAATAAGAAAAAGGAAAAAAGAAACCCTAAGATTTGGGGATCTATTTTTAGTAACTCAAAGGAAGCACACTTGCTATTTTTGGAAACTTTCACCATGTGTCGCTTTTCCCTTGATTTTTGGCATGCGCATCATAAACCACAATTTCTAAAATCTATTTAATCGATTCCCCTAGAGCTCATTCTCACCCTCGATCTTGGATCTCTATCATTCCCCAGTAGACCTAGGAACCTTTGGTATGATTATCGTTGCTTTTTGGTGTGAGCTTTGCATTTATCACCTTTAGTCACTTTTTCTGTACATTTTTTTTTCGTTTGGCTTGCATGAGTTTTGTTTTTCTTGTTTCTTTGCATGCATGCTAGAATTTTAACTTGCTTTAGCATGTATAAGTGTTATTTCAAGTTATCGTTTGAATTTTATAAGTGTTGCACTGGTTTCTTCATTTTTCACCGATGGTCACCATTGTGGCGACTCTCCTCACTAATCTCGTTCACTTCTTATTTGTTCATTTTATGCACTTTATCTATATTTTTTCTATCACACTTAGTTATATATCCACTCAAGCCTTCACCATCTCTCATATCAGGTCATTTTAAACACTTCCCTTGGGCATGTCTGCCTTTTCATTGGCTAGAATTCACATTTCCCAGCTGGCCATTACGCAATATTTAGGCCCAATATTGGAGCTTAGCCTCCAGAACCATGCAATGGGAAATACAAGCTAGCCCCACTGCGCATTTCATAGTCCCAGGCCTCAATCTGCATCCTTGGCCATTGAGACTGCATAATGCGTAGTCTCTCCCAATTCACTGCCCAGGATGAACTACACATAACTTCGACCCTCAATGTTGGGACTACATGGCGTGAAGTTTCTCAGCCATTCATACCCTTTTCCTAGAAAAAATTGTGTAATCCTTCCAATCAGTTTCCTAGTGTGCTGCATGAACATGTTCTGAAATTATTTTTCTTATAACTAATATTTTCTTTTTATTAGTGTCATTTCCATCCCACAAGTAAAATAATTTTTGAGAATCTCTCCAGTGGTCACTTTCACAAAGGCATCTAAGAGATATGCCTCAAAAGAAACCATTGAAAGAAGTACTGAGAAAGTAGTTGAACAAGTTCCAGTTAACTTGCAATTTTATGAGGACACTCAATTGTTTATAGAGAAGGGATCAAAACTGACATGGAAATAGATCAAAGATGACTTTATAGAGGAATTTCAGGTAGACATAGAGGACTGGTAGGTGTATCTCAACATCATGAAGTCAGGGCTTTACAAGGTTGCATGAAGGTATCCAACATTCCCATGTGCGAATGTGATCAGTTGGGTTGTCTCAAACACTGATGAGAAAACTATGATATTGAGCAACACCAGCGGGCAGAAGCTTGCTACATTCTTGGTAGCAAATTTTAAGCAGATGTATCATCTTCCTAGGCCAGCAAAAAACATGGAATCATTGTTTTATTCCACTCATAACTACAAAAATACAAGAGATATCATCAAGAGTTAGGTGAAGGAGCCAACAAATTTTAGACAGACACCCACCCACATGTACAATATAAAAGTAGTCAGGAAAGCCTATCAGCTTCCGGTCATACTAGCTTGCGGAATCTATGCCCAATAAAACATGGAGACCTTTCCTAAGGGGTGGGATATATTATGTGGTTTTGTTGGTTGTTCCATCATGGTTATGATTTTGGTTATATGCTGGTTATAAGAATGGTTCCATAATAGGTTCTAGCTATGGCCCTTGATATGTTTTTATTAGTTGATGAATGGTTGATGAATGCATGAGATAAACATGTTATTGCAGCTATTATGAGGGGGAATTATAGATTTTTGGTAATTCTTAGATAAGTTTCATACCCCTATATTCAGATGTGTATTCATGACCTATAGATTACATGTTCACCATATGTTTGACGAAATGATTTTCATGGTTAGGCCTAGTTAGGTAAATTACATGATAAATTTTTGTATGAATGGATTTTTACTAATGTTATTTATCATTTTGCAAAGTCTCATTGAGTTCTGGGCAGTGGTATGGAGGCTAGCCTGAAATGGTGGCTCAGAATCTGGGACCGCACCCTCTAAACTGGAATTTTTAGGCTATAGCCACACCCTTACAATATTATTCATGTGGTTTGATTCCTATAACTACATGTTGGTATTTTAATGCATGTTCTTGTGGGTTCAGGTCACTAAAAACACAACCCAACTCAGATTTTGAGCATTTTGAGTGGTTGTTTAGCTCCTGGGTGTCATGTAACTCTAGAGGAAGGTGAGTAAAGTTCTAGTTTATCGACTCCACTTCCTTAATTATAATTTGGAAGCTGGGTCATGTCATTTTATCCCTTAGCTCATGTTTCCCCGGTAGGCTAGTTAAAGTGGATAAATGTGGGAGGGGTGGTTACAAAATTCCATGAACCACCTGGCTATAAATTGAGAAAAACCAAATCTTCTTTCAACCAATTACGCTGATTCCATATTCCAAGCATGAATGTGGAATCTCATTGGATAAAAAAAGACATAAATAACCAAGGTAATCCAAATTTTAAACCACCTCCAACCTCAAACTAAAGTGATCTTGCCAAAACCGGTCAAGAGATCACAAAACCAAACTCAGCTTGGATGCCTTAGAATTTCTTGGCCATACCTTGAGAAATTTGCTTGTCTCCACCCACCTGTCTATGGATTCCAAGAGAAAACCATCTCCACCCCCAACCGTGAGGAATTTTCTTGATACCACCACACCTAGTTCTATAAAATTCTGACAATCGAAAGCTCAACCAAGAATGAACCCCATCACATGAGCGACGATCCATGAAATGGCAAGGAAAGGTTGAAACCACTGACAAATCAGGAAAAAACTATGACAGTGATAGAAAGTGAACTAATAAACAAATGCATGAACCATGAATTGACACCTTATTTAGGAAATCACACATGTAACCTATTACCTACACTATCTTACCGTTGAAGTTGTTTATGTGACCTTCTCCTTGCTTTTCCTTTGTTTTCCTTTGACTGGCCTTTTCTTGCTTGTACAAGTGCTTGTTCTCCTTACTTTCTGACACCTACTACAAAGATGGGAAAAAGTTATGAATTTATTCTCAAGTACCTTTTTATCATTGATGTCTTTATTTTATTCATTTTCCTTCATTTTACTCTAATTTCCTTTTCACGCAAATTTGTCTCCCTTCACCTTCATTTTCTCCTATTTTCCTTTATTTTCACAAATAAATGTCAATTATTTCCTCTTTCCCTTTTCCAATGCCTTTGCCAATTTCCATAGCCAGTAATAAATTTAAAGTGATCCCCAATATAATGTTTTCCCACCATTCAACATGGAATACATGTCCCATGACCTTGGTATTATATATTTTTTACATGGAAACATAACCTAAAGTTTTTACAGGGTGTCCCTGTAAAGATGGGTTTTTCCAAATAAAAAATGGCTTTCCCTCAAGGGGATAATTTTATAGGTGCCTTCTCTAGTGGCTTTTTAGTTTATGGCCATGACCATTTAGAAGGGCTCTTTGATGGTCTAGGGTTCGCACAGTTGGAGGTTTTTGTTGGTGTGGTGGCGATGAGAGGTTTTTTTCCCAATGAGGGTTTGGAAGGAAACATATTTTCCCCTAAGTTTTTCAGGGGTGTTGAAGGTTTTTTATCCAATCACAGGTCGAGTACTGCTCTAACCAAATTTTACACTGTGAGGATCTTTTAATTGACTATGGCTTATATAGGTTTAAATGAGCATGTTAGTTCATCGATTATAGTGCATAAACACATAAACGTAAGTAAATGAACTTAACATATCAATTAGAAGCACATGCACATAAGTAAGAGAGAGACAACCAATTGGTAATGGATTTCACCCTTCCATATTCCTAGGGCTACATTTCTGGATCTGCTTTAATTGGAATGTAAATCTTCTTCTATATTCCTTCTTCAAAGTAAGCTCTCTTACATTCAAGAACTATGGCCGATCATTAGCTAAGCACTATGGCTCTCAATAGCTAAGCATTCTCTCCTCTCTTCCCCTCTCTATTTTTACATGGCTCACATAAGGAATATATATATTTTACCTCACTCACTCTCTAGCAAAGAGCATTAATTACAAGACCCACAATTGTAGGACCTAATTACAGGGAAGGAAAAACAAGATCCATGAAAGTAGGATCTCCAACTATCTCAGGCTCATAATTGGGAAAAGTCTCAAAAACACCTAAATAATATTCAACCATGCCCTTCATTCTTTCAGCTTACAATTGAGGAAAATAGAGAATTGGTGTGAGGTGGTTTCTCACATAAAAACCAATTTCCCTAATTACATTAAATGAATAAAATTTGAGACAAATTTCCTCTCAAAAATATTAATAATTTATATCAAAAGTGAATAATAATGCATGAGTTTAATAAAGGCTCATAGAATGCATAGTTAAATGCCTGAGCATCTCATGAAAATAATTAATCATAATTTCACCCACTTAAGCACTTTTCCACCAACTTCAAGTCAACAGGGCACAAAGGTCTTTCATATGTGAAGATCCTTTTGGATCACACCCCCCCACAAAGAAACTTGTGGTCTCCAAAAGTATCAACTTCAATCCATCATCAACTGCATGCAAATGTCTCTGAAAGGACCATTCCCACATGAATCCTTGACTTGACATACTTCGGAATGAGAAAGAAATGCCAACACTTGCAACTGCTGCAACGCAAATGTCTGAAAAGGCACATCCCTTGAAGACTCCTTCACCCAACGTACTTCGGAATTAGGATGCAAAGCCCACATCTACGTAAAATTGCAACACAAATTTCTAAAACGACACATCCCTGGAAGACTCCTTCACCCAACGTACTTCAGAATCAAGATGAAAGTCAACACCTGCAACTATTGCAATGAAAATTTCTGAAAAGGCACATCACTTCAAGACTCCTTCACCTCGGTCCTTCAGAATTGGAATGAAAAATCCAACATCTACAACTGTTTCAAAGAACATGTATGAAAAGGAATATCCCTTGAATACTCCTTCACCCAACGTACTTTGGAATCAGGATGCAAAGTTAACACCTGCAATTGTTGCAATAAAAATGTCTAAAATGGCACATCCCTTGAAGACTCCTTCACCCAATGCACTTTGGAATTAGGATGTAAAGTCAACATCTACAATTTTTGCAACACAAATTTCTAAAAAAGGTACATCCCTTGAATACTCCTTCACCCAATGTAAATCAGAATTAGGATGAAAAGTCAACACCTACAACTGTTGCAATGCAAATTTCTAAAAAGGCACATCCCTTGAAGACACCTTCACCCAATGTGTTAGGTCTCTGTAACAAGCAAGATTGGCAAAATTCCGATCACAGAATTAACATCATTTCAACCAACTTTGGGATTCTAGGATCTAACCCTCCTGAATCCGGAGAGGGATCTCTCCAATATGTACAAAGATGGATTTGTCATTAAAGTTTGGGGTAATGATATTAGGCTAGTTATGAGGTCCAAGGGTTTTTTTGGTTTTTGGATGATTGAACATAGTTGCTGTCTGAGGTGGAAAGATCTATATGCAAATAGGTTCAAAAGTGAGAAGTTGCAAGAAAAAAGAGTAAGTTTTAGCTAAGATGAGAGATGATGGCAGGTTTTCAGTCCATTGGGCTATGGAGTCATAAGAGGATTTAATTGAAACAATCAGGTCCAAGAGTGGTCTGTGGGGCAAGTCATCTATGCCTAAGGATCTCTTTAAAGTTTGATTTATGGAATGGAGTGATACAATAAGAAAAGGAAATGACAGATGCAAAACAAAGAGCAGCCCAGGATCTGGTAAGTACTTTGAAACTATCCAGCCTTTGACCAGGCACTTAAGAAAAACATGGAAGCAAACTAGGATCTGGTAAGTACTTTGAAACTATCCAGCCTTTGATACACTTCCGATAGAAAACATATAAAAAACAAAGGGAAGCTTGAAGGAAACCACAGAGATAACACAGAATGGCCTAAGATCTGATAAGTACTTTGAAACTATTCAACTTTTGACACATCCCAAGGGAAAACAATAAAATAGTTGAGCAAAAGAAAGGGACTCAGGGCTAACCTTAATTTCCTCAGTTCATCTTCACACAACATATATTGAAAGTAACATTTAAAAATAACATTCATTCAAGGCAATTAAATAAGGGAACGCCAACATGCCTATGCCTAAAATGAATTAATCATTTCCAAATAACACAGATAGCAGAAAACATCTAAATAAAGATTTCTCAGCCAGAGAAGGTTACTGGTATACAATAGGTCCTAACTCTGTTTAAACTGTTCTTTATAGTAGAAGATGAAACAAAATGGAAATATAAATAAAACACAAGTCACAGTGAGAATAACATCACCATCAGCATAGACCAGGATCCCATAAATCAACTTGTATTGATGCTTCAAACCGGTTACAATCTTTAAATCCAGTGTATCAATTCATCTTTCTTTCACAACCTAACTTATCTATTATAAGCAGAGCTCCAAGAGATAGTGAAAACCTATCTACAGTCAAGAGTCATTCAGCTCAGTTACAATTACAATGCTTCAACAATTACATTAACAACCAACTACCAACCCCTCACTCATCCTCTTCTGGAGTATTGATAGGAAGATGAGGAGGTGAGATCTGATAAAAGATCTCAAAATCAATTAATACAGGAATTAATGTCTTTCTTGGCCCTTAGGGGCTCAACAAAGAAACTATACAGGTGTTCCACCGTATTAACTGATCTACACTCATCAATTAAGCTCAGAGGGAGCTTTTGTTGACCTTTGAGGCTCTGTGTGATGTCAGGGCTACTCTGCAGACATTCTTTCATTAAATTCCTGGCAGAGGTAACTCTTCGGCTGCGTTGGGGTAAAATATCTGATCCCAATCAATAACTTTTGTCTTGATTGAATACTTTGAGGCACAGGTGGCACTATAGTCGCTGCGAGGATTCAATTCGCCTCCATCTGTGTCGGTCGCGCGTTTTCTTGATAAAACACTTTAGGCTTTTTTTTTTAATCTGTGTTTTAGATTGGGGATTAGGCTACTGATAACTGTCTTAGCCGTAATCCCCATAAAATCTTCTTCAATCCTTCTGTGCTGGCATATCTCTGGTCCTTTTGCATCTGATATCCGTTCTCCTGTGATTTCTTTGCTGTTTTCCAGGTTTAATCAGGGGCATATAGCAGCAAAGTCTCATGAAACCCTGCTGACAATAAAGTTTGCACCCTGTGGATAATTTCTCTAAGGTACTCGAGAGGCAGAGGATCGTCATCCTCGTCCCACGAAAATTCTTCATTCAAATCAGAAAAACCTTAAACCTGCACAAAACAAACAAAATGAGGAAATCCTGCTTTATAGGGCAATCTGCATTGGAGGATGTGCAGAGGAGCGAGGCAATCTGAGCCATCGATCACGCTATGATCGATGGTCTGGAGCGATCGGGAAAGTCATTGGTGGAGAATATTTGACTGGGGAATGGAATTGGGAAATTGAATGGGAACCGTCGATCTACAGAGATCGACAGCGGAGATCAATCTTCGATCGTGCTGGGGCCTAGCTAAACAGGACTCAGCTTGGTTAATGGTCGATCAGATCGGGGGATTGACAACCGTCGGATGGGAGGGGTTAGATCGGACGGCAGAGGTGAATTACGCTAGGTGTCTCAGGTAAAAAATTTAATGCATGGGGAACTAACTTTATGCGGCGGTTTTGAAACCGGGCGGAGGACACACGTCAAGAGGTGTGCGGAATCGCTGGGCATCGGACCAAAATAGCCTTTAGCCCGAAGGCGGTGCGAAAAAGACTGCTGGTTTTTTGGAGTGGGGAACAGCTGGCGGGGGCCACTGGTTAGTTGCGCTCCGTGCCATTGATCTGTCGGGCAAATGGACAGTGGGGATGAACTGCGGGGGGCCAAGGTGTACGGGCATAGGAATTTTGGAGCGACCCCCCATAGTGGATAACAACCGTCGATTTGAGTTGTCCCACATCCTGAGGAGTCAACTGCGGGGGCTCGATGGTTTGACTCTATGGATAGAGAAAGACCCCCGTAGGGAGAAAACCTTGGTCACGGCGCCAGGCTATACGGAGCGGAAAAGGTGAAGGGCTTAGCCTGCAGGGGCTAAAAAACCTTAATACACAAAATATGTATTTCTATGGTTTTTCAATGATATTTTCAAAGGATTTGAGGTTCCGACAAGGTTAAAAAGTGGGTTTTTAACCTTAGGAAATGAAATTTATGAAGGGATAGGGGAAAAAATATGGTTTTGTGGGATTTTAATGGAAAAAAGGAAAATGGAGGATGATGTAAGTTGGAAGAAAAGGAGGGGAAAAAAGGGGAATGCAGCAGTATTTGACTTGGATTTTTGTGGGATATCATAGGTTTGAAGAGGAAAACAACTGTGAAAGATTTGGACAGAGGGAAAACAGGCAGGAGGCCTTTTAGAGACTTCAAGAGCCAACAAGTTTTAATGGTAAAAATGTTTTCTTAGAGGCTCCCAAAATTTTAGCCACCCTTTGGTACAACAAAATATTATGGGTGACTAACAATGGCTCCACATGGGGATGGTGCCTTTTTGAAGGCATCAAGAATTTAGACTTGATTTCTCTAGGATGCTGACCATATGCCTCATCCTTTGAATTGCTCTTGCCTTGCTCTGAAAAATAATATCAGTCATGAGAGAAATATGAACTTCATCAATACAACTTCTACCTACCTAATCCTACTGATCTAACATTTTTTCTTCATCAGAGTGCACTTGGATTGGCAAAATTTTTACATAAAATTTTATTCTTTTTGAAAGCATAACACTAATCTAATTCTACTGCTTATTTCTCCTTGAACTCAGATTAAACAGTTGAGATCAAATATTTCTCTACCTAATCTACTGTCTGTTGGGATTAAACTATCCAACAGACTTTCATTCTCTAAATTCTAAAGCAGAAATTTAAAAACAGCCAAGTCAAGATTAAACTATTTGGCTTGCTGTGATCTATGACATAAAAACAAGCTGCACATAGATTATTATTTTTCGGAAAACTAAAATAAAAAATCAAAGGCTTAAGATCTGCAAATTTGAGCACTTCCTTCATCTTTTTTCATAGCTCTGATTTTGCTTTTTCTTTGGGCTCTTCTGGTTCATATTTTGAGCTGATTAGAACCAGATTTACATTTTGTTTGACTCAGAAAATAAAACAGTTTTGAGTCATCTCCTTTTGAAACCTTTGGTTCAGATTTTGAGTTTGTTTGAACCTTCAATTTATATCCTAATTTATCTACTAATAAGCCAAGATTGAATAGTTTGGCAAATCACATTTTCTACCCTATTAGCAATAAATTGAAAACTAGTTAGTCAAGTTTAGGTTGTTTGACTAGCTAGAAGTGTGTTTTAGGAGTGGCATTTAAGCTTGCACACTTTCAGCATTTGTTTCTCTTTTTTGGCATGGGGCTTTGCCTTTCTTCTTTTCATTTTTGCCCTCATTTCATTTTTTCTTTGTTTTTGTATTTTTTGATTTTTCATAACTTTGAATGCAATGGTGGATGGAATATTCATAATGTAAAAATATAAAAAGGCCTTAAAACATAAAATGGATCAAGAGAGGTAATGCTTAAGCATCTTGCCATTGACAGGACCCCCAAACAATTGTGCTCCATCCAGCTCTTGTAGGTAAAATGCATTATTACCAGCAACTGAATGAATAGAGTAAGGGCCAAGCCATAGGTTATCAAATTTTACATGCTTTCCCTTTTTTTCCCTCCTTGAGTCCCACTTTAAAACTTTGTCCCAAACATTAAAATTACTGGCCTTGGTTCTCCTGTCAAATAGCTTTTTAATGCTGTCTTGTTTCTGCAATGCTCTGTTGTACACTTCCTCTCTGGTCTGCTGAAGATGAATGGTCTGATTTATTCTTTTGATCATGTTATTTTCTTTAGTCTGCATTTCTTGAATCAAATTTATGACTGGTACACCAAGGCTATTTGGAAAAATTGCATCTGTACCATACACTAGCTGGAAAGGTGACATACCAATAGATTTCTTCAGGGTTAATCTGTCAGCCCAAAGTGCATGGATCAGCTTTGTGTGCCAAGAATTTTTGTTGTCCTCCAATAATTTCTTGATTATTTTCACTAGGCTCTTGTTTGAAGATTCAGCAAGTCCATTACCCTGAGGGTAATAGGCTGTGGAATGCCCCAATGTTATCTGATATCTATGACAGAAGTCAACCATTTTCTTTGATCCAAATGCTGTTGCATTATCCGTGATGATCTTGGTAGGACAGCCAAATCTGGAGAGGATATTGGTCTCCATGAATTTTATGATAACTGAGTCATTGTCTTGTCTACAGGGAATGGCTTCTATCCACTTAGTGAAGTAGTCTGTGGCAGTGAGAATCCATTTATGCTGGGTAGAAAATGAGGGATGGATTTATCCTATAAAGTCAAGTCCCCACTATTGAAAAGGAGCCTCAACAGTGATTGGATGCAGAGGAAGGGGTAACAGTTTTCTCTTGCCTTCAAATAATTGGCATTTATGGCAAGTAGTGGTCATTTGGTGTATATCAGGAAAAAGAGTAGGCCAATAGAAACCAGCCCTCAAAATTTTGTTGGCTGTTGACTTCCAGTACAAATGACCTCCGCACTCTCCTTCATGAAATTCCTGTTTCACTTTTTCTGCATCAAACTCAGGCAAACATTTAAGCAATATACCACTAGCATTTTTCCAATAAATACATTTATCAATAATGCAATAGTTTACTTCTTTCAGCTTCAAGAACCTTTCCTTTGTTTTTGTCAAACTAGGAGGTGTATTTAAATTAAGCAAAACATAAACAATATCAACATACCAGGGAGAGTTCGTAAAATGATGTTCAAGAATGGGAGTTAAGAACTCTTCCTGGTTATCCAAAGCATTAATCATATTAATATCAAGAACTTCACAGTTGCTTTCAGCCATCAATCTAGCTAGACCTTGGCCTTTGATGAGTTTAGTGGGTTTTATCTCTAAATCATATTCAAGAATAACAGCAATCCACTTACCTCTCTTACCATCTGGGTCCTGTGTTAGGATGTCTTTAACAACTGAATTTGGGACAAAGGCAATGATGTGTGAGTGGAGGATGTATACTCTGAAGTCTTTCAAAGCTTTTACCAAAGCAAAAGCTTGCTTCTCCATAATGTTATACTTCAAAGGGGCATCCCTCAATGCCTTAATAAAAAATGCAATAGGCTACTCTTGTCCTTGTGGATTTTTCTGTAGAAGGACAGCAGCCATGGTGTGTTCTGATGCAAATGAGAAGATATAAAAATATTTTGAAAAATCAGAGCTTATGAGAACTGGTGTTTTGGTTAATGCTTGTTTTACCAGTTCAAAGGATGTCTTTTCTTTCAAGGTCCATTTTACCCCTTGCTCCTTTAACATGTTTGTAATATTTCTAAGGAGCTCGGCTAGGTTAGGGATGAACCTTCTCAAAAAGTTAATCTTCCCAATGAAAGATTGCAACTCCTTGATGTTTCGAGGCTGAGAGATTTGCAATATGGCCTCAATCCTCTTTGGATCTATCTTTATAACTTCTTCTGAAATAATGTGCCCAAGAAGTTTACCTTCCTGGAGACCAAATAGTGTTTTCTTAGGGTTTAAGGATATCCCAAACTTTCTGCATCTCTCGAAAACGTTTCTAAGATGTTCTAAGTGCTCTTCATCTATTTTTGAAAATACAGTGACATCATCAAGGTATATAATGATGAAGAAGCCCAATTCTTCCGAGAATGCTATGTCCATGGCTCTCTAAAAGGTTGCTCCAACATTCATTAGACCGAAAGGCATTTTCACATACATGAAAGTACCCCATGGTGTAGTAAAAGCTGTCTTTAATTGATCAGCAGGGTGAACTAAGATCTGGTTATACCCTGAATAGCCATCCAGCAAAGAAATTCTTTTAGACCCCACCACCCTTTGTAAAATATGGTCCATTTTTGGTAGAGGGTAGTTGTCCTTTAATGAAGCTTTGTTTAAATCTCTAAAGTCTATACAAAGCCTGATTTCTCCATTTTTTTTTCCTAACAGACACCAGATTAGAAACCCATTCATAAAATCTAATAGGGACAATAATACCAGCATCATGCATCTTCATGATCTCCTTCTTAACCAAAGGCAGTTGTACAGGGTTTATTCTGCGCAGTTTCTGTTTGAATGGTTTTTGGTTTTCTTTAAGAGGGATTTTGTGCTATATTATTTCAGTGTCATAGGACTTAAGATCTTCATAACTCCACGCAAAAAACATCAGAAAACTCTTTGAACAGCTCTATGTATCTGAGTTTAATGTGAGCTGGTAAAGTTTTGGATAGTTTGATCATTTTTGGTTTCTCCTCACTGCCTATATTGCATTCCTCCACTTCAGTCTCTACAGGTTCCAGTTTAGGTTTATGAGGTACATCATTAAAATCAAACAACTCTTCTAGAGGGGCCAGACCCCTAGGAAAACTTTCATCTTTAGAATGCAGAGTTTCTAATTCTTCAGTTTCAGATTCTGCACTCAAAATTGTTTGGTTTCTAAGTTTGCTAGCATGAATTTTAATATCTACAAGTTCAGGAGAAGGTTCTTCTTCACCAAGAAAATTTTCTTCACTACAGTCTATATCATAGTCTGAATCTGAACTATGGAGTTCAAATTCATTTCTGAATTGCATGAAGTCTTCTATTTGTTTATCTCCATCAAACACTTGCCAATATTTCTTGTTATCAGGCACTGCTGGTCTAAATTTTATTAGAGTTGTGCTATCTCCAGTTTCATATGGCGTTAGACATGTCCTGGCCGCAAAAGCTAAATTGTGGGCTGCAATGTTTCTTTTCCTTGGGACAAAACTCAGGTTGGCCTCCTAAAATGTTTTCAAAAGGTCCATGACATCATTCTGATAGGCTCTGAGTCTGGGATGGTTTGCATTATACTCCCCATTGACTTTCCTAATGATTAACTCAGAATCCCCATAGACGTTAATTCTTCTGGCTCCTAATTTCTTCAAGAGATGCAAGCCTAAGAGAAGAAATTCATATTCTGCTATGTTGTTGGAACACTGAAAGTTTAACTTACATGAAATACATTATGTATGATTGTTTTCAGTGTTAGTGATCGAGACCCCTACACCAGCATTTGTTTTAGTGCTTGACCCATCAAAATACATACTCCAAAGAGGACTTTGATCAATTTTATTTGTTTGGTGAATGTCCTCCTCAACTGTCGTGCTTCTAGATGCTTCCTGAATGTCAGCACTAAGTTGTTTTTGTTTTAAATCCTCAAGTTTCTCATTGGGTTGAGAGTTATCCTCTTGATCAACGGGCTTTAAGTTTAATGGATTGATGACTTGTAGTTCAAGACCTATTTTTGGTTTGCTAATGTTTTCAAATACAACAAACTACTTAGACACATCAGCATTATGTTCCTCTTCCCCCCTTTCGGTCATTGATTCTGCTAAAGTGATTTGTTCATTAAGGGTTTCATCATTGAACATGATAAAAGAATCAAGGCCTGTTCTCACGGAGTAGAGAGGAGAGTTTTGTGGTCTTTCCTGACTTGTGATCGTGTATTGCATATGGGACTCCATGTAAAGTCTTCTAGTCTGATTGAAAACAGGGATAGTCGCATAGGTCATGTCCATCTGCGTGGTACCTTGTACTTTAGCACCCCAAGACCGTGATAAGAGCATTCCATATTTTGGGGGAACATTAGCCACAACAACATCCATTACCAAACACTTGGCTGGAATTTGGGCTAAGTTAACACAGAGGTCTTTGATCAATCCTAGACATTTCACTCTACTTGAGTCAAAGGAGTAAAGGTCTTTATAAGGTCTGGTAATCTCTAGACCCAAGCTCTCCATTACTTCTTTCAGCATTAAATTATGAGAAGCGCCTGAGTCGTGCATAGCGTTGTGCAGAATTTTGTCATGAATGTTTAAGCTTACATAAAAGGGAGGGATAGGTCCTTCTTGAAAATTACCCTCAATCTTTGGACCAAAAATAAGCTCTGGTTGGTCATGACTAAGATTGAGTGTATCTTCACTTTCTTCTATGTTCAAAGCCTTCAAAATTTGTGTTTTATATACAGGATGGGTAGCTAACTCAGTCAAGGGAACATAAACTTTAATTTTTGAGATTTGCTGCTCTAGGCTGAAAGGGATTTGATTCTTTAAATAACTTGTTTCAGCCTTGTTAGCTATCACTTTATCAGTAATCACAGCTTGCTGATTTGTTTTATCTACACTTGTCACAACGGTTGTTATAGGAGCACTAGCTGAAGTGCTAGTGCTACTAATGTTTGCACTCTGTTTTTCAAGATTTTGAGTGTCTTTCTCTTTACCCTTACCAAAATTATCAGCCACTGTTTTGTCTTTTTGTTTGACTATTTTAGGCTTGGTTGCAGTGCTGTTTTGAGAAGATTTGTCAGAGGTTTTGTTGTTGGGGGTCTGTTGATTAGATCTACTTCTGAGTTCATATTCCTTTGAGGGCTCTGTCATGGTATTTTCCATGTCTTGAAAACAATTTTGATTATCATCCCTTTTGTCATCATAAGGTGTGTAAAGGCCCTCTTTTTTATTATAATGAACCTCGAAGTTAGCATCATCTATCCCAAATAAGTTTATATCATCTTCCTCTGTTATTTGATTCGTTTCCTCAACCTCACTTACATAGTTTTGATGAAAGGGAGGAGTGATCTACTGATCATCTTCCCTGGGTCTGTTTGGAGGTTGGTTTCTTCTAACATTCTGATTCTGGTTTTGGTTTCTGTTTTGAGGAGAGTTTTGATTTAGGCTTGCTTGCGCTCTCTCAATAATGCTCATTTTCTTCATCATCTCTTCCATCATTCTTTCCATTTTTGAGCTTGAGGTAGTAGGTGTGGATTCCTCTCTAAAAGATACTCTCTTTTCAGCTTTCATCCTTGCTCTCTTCTCCATCAAGTTAACTTCCACAGAAAGAGCACCTCTTTGCATATCTTCAAGGGTTGCAAAATCTCTTTCTCTTAATGAATAAGTCATATCAGCATCAAACCCTTCAGGAAACTTGTTTAAAGCTGAACCTTGTGGAGGTTTTAATTCTGGGGAAAGCACATTATACACACTGTTAAATCTGGTACAATAAGCCTGTACACTTTCCCCTGGGTTCCTATGGAGATTGTTATAGTCAGCAAGAACTTGGAGAGGGTTCTTCTTTACCTCCCATTTGTTTAAGAATGTTTGATGGAAACCTTGGAGATCATTAATACTATGGGGGGCTAAGCCTTTAAACCATTTTCTTGCTTCTCCCCCCAGACTTTCAGTAAATAATCTAAGTTTGACAGAATCATCATCAATTTCATTTCTGTCAAAATAGTCATTCATCTTATCCACATGTTGTGATGCAGTTGTAACATTGCTATCATCATACAATGGGATCTTGGACTGATAGTCCTGTGGAAGGTTTGGTAATGGTACAGGAAGGACTAAGGGAGCATACCATGCTGCCATGATAGGTGGTGGGGGTGGATTGACAAGAGGTGGGGTGGGCTGAAATGAAGTGGTTTGAACAGTGGATGAAGGATGAACAGAAGTGGATGGAACAACAGTAGATTGCTGAGCTGATCTTGGATGAGAGACACCTAAGTTAATAAGAAAATGTAAATCAGGAGGTGTTGTTTCTCTACTACCAAAATGTTCACTTGTCTCAGGAGATGAAAGTGAATAATCAGAATCTAAATGAAATAAATCACCAAATGACCTAGTTCTAAATGGGTTTACTAAGTCAACTTGTGATTGTTGTAGAGCTGAAAGGTTTTCAGGGACTGAATTAGCTCTTAGGGATGATCTGAAAACAATTGAAGATTCTATCTTAGGAGACTTCCTAAGGATTCTTTCTGGGTTATCAACTATCTCAGGTGGATCAGGGTCAGGATGGGCTCTAGTGTGAATCTTTCTAGGAGCCACTATGCTATGTTTTTAGACCCAAATAAAGAGGAAAATTTCAGCCAGATATGACAATCTTTGAGAGGTTAGCTAATCTATTTTCACAGTTTTAATCCTACAGTTCTCTAATTGAGTTTGAAAGGTATTTATAATGATAAGGGTTCCTCCCAGTGGAGTCTTAAGGTCTGTTCAGGATTGTGGAGTCGCCAGGTGGAAAGTTGAGAGTGTTTTTAGGGAGATACACTGTCCACCACAGTGCTTGTGAAACATCCCTTTTCAAGGGTATCCCGAAACACAACAAACTCTAACCAGAGATCGACTAGGAGGGCATTCACCAGATATGTCACCTCTAAAAGAGGATGAGATCCGGAGGCTACCTGGCCCTTTCCAAACTTTTTCTAAGAGTATAGGGTAAAACACATCAAAGGTGTAGGCAAGATATCAAAAACTAGTGTTTTACTACCAATCTGAAATGTTTATGGCTTTTCTTAATTCTTTTCTATTCGCGTGGTTTCTAAGAGTGTCCTAACTTTGTTTCAAAACTTAGCTACGGTCAAGAGACAAGGAGAGTCTACTCTTATGGCTAAGCTAGCTTCTCTTCCAAGGTTAGATAAAAAATTAAGAGAATCCTAGGGTTGACCTAGTTTGTCACTGATTCAAACAAGTTTCATTATGATTACCATTTCTTGGTAGTGCTTGAAAAGGCTGCTTCTGACTCACAAGGTCTTCTTGAATCAAGGGTATTCTGAGGTCTCTAAAAGGTGTTAAAAACACTCAGTCCCCAGTAGAGTCGCCAGAAATGTTAGGTCTTTGTAACAAGCAAGATTGGCAAAAGTCCGATCACAAAGTTAACATCGTTTCAACCAACTTTGGGATTCTAGGATCTAGCCCTCCTAAATCCGGAGAGGGATCTCTCCAATATGTACAAAGATGGATTTTTCTTTGAAGTTTGGGGTAATGATATTAGGCTAGTTATGAGGTCCAAGGGTTTGTTTGGTTTTTGGATGATTGAACATAGTTTCTGTATGAGGTGGAAAGATCTATATGCAAATAGGTTCAAAAGTGAGAAGTTGCAAGCAAAAAGAGTAAGTTTTAGCTAAGATGAGAGATGATGGCAGGTTTTTAGTCCATTGGGCTATGGAGTCATAAGAGGATTTAATTGAAAAAATAAGGTCCAAGAGTGGTCTGTGGGGCAAGTCATCTATGCCTAAGGATCTCTTTAAATTTTGATTTATGGAATGGAGTGATACAATAAGAAAAGGAAATGACAAATTCAAAACAAAGAGCAGCCCAGGATTTGGTAAGTACTTTGAAACTATCCAGCCTTTGACTAGGCACTTAAGAAAAACATGGAAGCAAACTAGGATCTGGTAAGTACTTTGAAACTATCCAGCCTTTGATACACTTCTGATAGAAAACATATAAAAAAAAAAGGGAAGCTTGAAGGAAACCACAGAGATAACACAGAATGGCCTAAGATCTGATAAGTACTTTGAAACTATTCAGCTTTTGACACATCCTAACGGAAAACAATAAAATAGTTGAGCAAAAGAAAGGGACTTAGGGCTAACCTTAATTTCCTTAGTTCATCTTCACACAACATATATTGAAAGTAACATTTAAAAATAACATTCAGTCAAGGTAATTAAATAAGGGAACGCCAACATGCCTATGCCTAAACTGAATTAATCATTTCCAAATAACACAGATAGCAGAAAACATTTAAATAAATATTTCTTAGCCAGAGAAGGTTACTGGTATACAATAGGTCCTAACTCTGTTTAAACTGTTCTTTATAGCAGAAGATGAAAAAAAATGGAAACATAAATAAAACGCAAGTCACTGTGAGAATAATATCACCATCAGCATAGACCAGGATCCCATAAATCAGCTTGTATTGATGCTTCAAACCGGTTACAATCTTCAAATCCAGTGTATCAATTCATATTTCTTTCACAACCTAACTTATCTATTACAAGCAGAGCTCCAAGAGCTAGTGAAAACCTATCTACAGTCAAGATTCATTCAGCTCAGTTACAAT
This sequence comes from Pinus albicaulis, assembly GCA_034641835.2. NCBI lineage: Eukaryota > Viridiplantae > Streptophyta > Pinopsida > Pinales > Pinaceae > Pinus > Pinus albicaulis. Next base: position 82,425 of record JAXQQM020082991.1, read on the forward strand.
TATAGTGCTTCAGCAATTACATTAACAACCAACTACCAACCCCTCACTCATCTTCTTCTGGAGTATTTATAGGAAGATGAGGAGGTGAGATCTGATAAAAGATCTCAAAATCAATTAATACAGGAATTAATGTCTTTCTTGGCCCTTAGGGGCTCAACAAAGAAACTATACAGGTGTTCCACCATATTAACTGATCTACACTCATGAACTAAGCTCAGAGGGAGCTTTTGTTGACCTTTGAGGCTCTGTGTGATGTTAGGGCTACTCTGCAGACATTATTTCATTAAATTCCTGGCAGAAGGAACTCTTCGGCTGCGTTGGGGTAAAATATCTGATCCCAATCAATAAAATTTTTTCTTGATTGAATACTTTGAGGCACAGGTGGCATTGTAGTCGCTGGGAGGAATCAATTCACCTCCATCTGTGTCAGTCAAGCGTTTTCCTGATAAAACACTTTAGATTTTTTTTTTTTAATCTGTGTTTTAGATTGGGGATTAGGCTACTGATAACTGTCTTAGCCATAATCCCCATAAAATATTCTTCAATCCTTCTGTGCTGGCATATATCTGGTCCTTCTGCATCTGATATCCATTCTCCTGTGCTTTCTTTGCTGTTTTCCAGGTTTAATCAGGGGCGTATAGCAGCAAAGTCTCATGAAACGCTGCTGACAATAAAGTTTGCACCCTATGGATAATTTCTCTAAGGTACTCGAGAGGCAGAGGATCATCATCCTCGTCCCACGAAAATTCTTCATTCAAATCAGAAAAACCTTAAACCTGCACAAAACAAAAAAAATGAGGAAAGCCTGCTTTATAGGGCAATCTGCATTGGAGGATGTGCAGAGGAGCGAGGCAATCTGAGCCGTTGATCGCGCTATGATCGATGGTCAGGAGCGATTGGGAAATTCAGTGGCAGAGAATATTTGACTGGGGAATGGAATCGGGAAATTGAATGGGAACCATTGATAAACAGAGATCGACGGCGGAGATTGATCTTCGATCATGCCGAGGCCTAGCTAAATAGGACGCAGCTTGGTTAACGGTCGGTCAGATCGGGGGATTGACAACCATCGGATGGGAGGGGTTAGATCGGACGGCGGAGGTGAATTCCGCTAGGCGTCTTAGGTACGAAATTTAATGCGCGGGGGACTAACTTTATGCGGTGGTTTTGAAACCGGGAAGAGGACACGCGTCAAGAGGTGTGCGGAATCGCTGGGCATCGAACCAAAACAACCTTTGGCCCGAAGGCAGTGCGGAAAATACTGCCGGTTTTTTGGAGCGAGGAACAGCTGGCAGGGACCACTGGTTAGTTGCGCTCCGCACTGTTGATCTTTCGGGCGAATGGACAGTGGGGATGAACTGCGAGGGGCCAAGGTGTACGGGCACAGGAATTTTGGAGTGACCCCCCGTAGTGGATAACAATCGTTGATTTGAGTTGTCCCACATCTCGAGGAGTCAACTGCGGGGGCTCGATGGTTTGAATCTACGGACGAAGGAAGACCCCCGTAGGGAGAAAACCTTGGTCACGGCGCCAGGCTATACGGAGCGGAAAAGGTGAAGGGCTTAGCCCGCGGGGGCTAAAAAACCTTAATACACAAAATATGTATTTCTATGGTTTTTCAATGATATTTTTAAAGGATTTGAGGTTCCGACAAGGTTAAAAAGTGGGTTTTTAACCTTAGGAAATGAAATTTATGAAGGGATAGGGGAAAACATATGGTTTTGTGGGGTTTTAATGGAAAAAAGGAAAATGGAGGATGATGTAAGTTGGAAGAAAAGGAGGGGAAAAAGGGGGAATGCAGCAGTATTTGACTTGGATTTTTGTGGGATATCAGAGGTTTGAAGATGAAAATAGTTGTGAAAGATTTGGATAGAGGGAAAATAGGCAGGAGGCCTTTTAGAGACTTCAAGAGCCAACAAGTTTTAATGGTAAAATTTGTTCCTTGGAGGCTCCCAAAATTTTAGCCACCCTTTGGTACAACAAAATATTATGGGTGACTAACACAATGTACTTTGGAATCTGGATGCAAAGCCCACATCTACTTAAAGCTGCAACCTATAGCTAACCATACCTGTTTACAACTTTTGAAGCACTTGCCAAGAGTTCATTGGCCAAGTTTACATGCCAAAATGGCTTAGGAAAATTGCCTCATTCAACTTGATTACAAAGAAGACAACAAGGCTTAATGCACAAAAATATGCCTCTCACTCTCCATCACATAAGAGTGGCTCAAACAAGCCTTTTACAATGCTTCATACCCACCTTTTACATAACACACATTTCAAACCTTCATAAATTGATAAAATGGAAGAGGAAAAAGGTCTACCATATTTGGAATATTCAACATCTATCATTTCTGGTTGAGCAGGGTTTTCCCTGTCCCAACTAGAATCATAACTATTCGTGCTGAACCATATGAATCTCCCTCTTTGAGAAGATGTATTGAGCTCAGGAAAGGCCTGCTTTGAGCCAAATTTAGAGAAGCCTCCAAAGGAATTTAGCTCATGATGGGATGGATTATCAGGCCATACTAGAATGGGGTTCCCTAACCACAATTTTGTCCAATTTTGTAATTTTTGTAATATTTAGTCTAGCACAGGGGGTTTGGGGTGGGGAAAAAACCGCAATGAATTGTAATGGGTCAAGGGGTAGACCAAGGGCCTGCAAATCATAGTTTGCGGACCATAGGATAATATTGGATAGCATGCTACAAATAGATGGATAAATCGAGTCTAGAGAAGGCTAGGAAGAAACTAAGCTTTGATATGAACTTGTGGATCTTTTATGTCGATTATCTGGGTAAGGGCTCTTACTGGCTGTGTGCACAGAGACCCTAAGTCTTTTTGTGTGCGGGCCCCGTTGGCTGTGTGCATGGGCTAGCAGATAGAGTTTGTAAGATGGATCTGGATGTTAATGAATGACAAGACTGTTTCGGATAACTGAAGTGTTCTGGGTTATGATTATTGGTTGCACTCTGTATTACTTATATTTGTCTACTGAATAGTGATGAGATTGATGCGCACGTGGATGCGATACTATATAAGAAGACGCATGCATAGATCTGGTTAGATTTGGATGATTTTCTTCTGATAGCATGCTATTGAATGATTTATGAGCTTCGCTGGAAATATTTCGTCGATACATTGTTAAAGGTTTCTGTATTAGAGTTCTCCGTTGTAGGTCTGTCAGATCTGAAGGGACCCCATTCAATTAAATTTCTCTCTCTCAGGGTGCGGAAACCTAGTTCCAACACCCTCCCACACTATTTCAGGTGAGACCTTGACCTGTGCAAGCAGGTCATAGCCGAAAGGGCCAGTAGTACAAGGTTTGTTGGAAAACCTTAAAACCAAACCTGGGTCAAGACCATTCAAACCAAAAAATGGTTCCGTTGCCGAGACTGGGAGAATTTTGAGAGAGGGATTAGGTAATGCCACAAGGTCATTGGAAGCCATTAAAACATGAGTTAGAATACTGATTTGAAAAGCAGATTCAGGAATTTTCTCTAAAAGAAAACAGGAGCGAAAAGTTGTCTGTGGAAGAGTGGAAAATAGGTATATTTTTACGGAAATACATGAAATATTCTTTGTGTCCTTTGCACACAAATTTGAATAGTGGCTGGCTCGATTGGTGGAATTTCAAACTTGATGGAAGGATGATCAGGTCACACAGTGGAACCCCGAATTGATCCGACGATTGGAAAATACTGATAATAAGATTATCAGAACTGTGGATCATTGGGTTGATAGTATATTGGGTGGATTCATTACAGAATTTGTTGTTGATCAATTTGTGTCATATTCTAAAGTAGAATGAATGTTCTTCAAGGGGTTTAGAGGCAAGTTCCTAAAAACCTTACCATTGTTGATTAAGATGTTATTGAGTGAAAACGGTGTCTTGTGTGGCCACACCGAGTGAATTACCTCAGATCATAGTGGGAAAATGATGCGAAGTGGTAAATGCTATCAGGTAAATGCTAGTCCCTTAAGGGATTCATCTTATCTTAACCATGGAGGGGCTGCGCAAGGTGGAACCAGCCCCCCGGCCACACCTGCATCGAACCCACACAAGGGAAAGAACTCTCCTACACCTCCTCTTCCACCCCTAGAGGACGAAATGGCTACACACATGAAGCTACCTACCTTTAAGGGCGTAGGGGGATGAAGACATGGATTGATTTTGGTTCGTAGCTGAATCTGTGTGGACTATGTAGAACGTTAACAATGATGCTATTAAATGAGCACAACTATCCATAGCCTTCGAGGGATGGGCTTTGGACTAGATTATGGGATATATTGGTCAACACGCAAATGCATCAATTCAAGACATTAAAAACGCCCTAAAGCAGCAATTCCAAAAGCCTAAGTCATATTTTCAATGTGTAGTCGAATTGAAGGATTTTAAGTAGGGACGTACAGAGTCTGTCTGGGAAGCCGACCAACGATTGAAAAAGGTTATCAATGATGGGGGATTTGTCTACAAAGATAAGCAACAAAAATAATGGTTTATCGCTATGCTATTACCACACTTGCGTGGGCCCATGGGACAACAAAAGATCGGCTCCAAAGAGGAAGCTTTGGAGATAGCCATGAAATTAGAAGCTGCGCCAAGGGATGATATGTAGTTCACAGCCCTACAGATCCAGAACTAGCTAGAGGCAATGCACTTAGATATTTAGAGCTTGCAAAACGATCGCGATAAGGAAGCCAGCCCAGATAGCTAGTGCATACACTGTAAGGCACTGTTTCACACTAAGGATCACTTTCCGCTATTATTAGACTACATGCAGGCTGGGGGACCAAGCCCTCTATGACATAGGGAAATGATTGGCCCTAGCATTCCTATGCTATTGTGCACTAACTATCAGGTGGCAGGAAGACATGATACATATCACCTCCCACGGTTGGGTGCTTATGTTCCGGAATTGAAACAATAGTGGTGCAGATTCTGCTTGTTTGTGGGTCATGATGATAAAAACTGCCGAACCCTCAAGCTCATGGTAGATAGGGGCAATTTATACAGGGTGCTGGTAGACCCCTCATCACCATTGTCTCCTTCGGGATGGGGGAGATCCTCCGCAAGAGGAAGGGGAGGAAGGAGAGGGGGGAGTGTTGATCGAGGATGTGGACAACTGATCTGCTACAATTGTGGCGATGTAGGAAATTTCGCATGAGATTTCCGAACTCGTCATGCCAATCTTGCAGATATTGCTGGTAGTTCGATCATGTCATTGAATACTTCTTGGTACTAATAGTGAAAATTCAAGAGAAGAAGTAGAAACCTATGCAGAATGTGAAAAGGGTTAAGGTAGAACCATGAGATGAGGGGCCATGTATCAATGTAATCACACATAATGGAATTTCCACTAGAGGGGTTGAAGAGAAGGTTGAAATTGAATCATTAATATAGAAGGCTGAGGACAACGCAAAAGTTTTAGAACTAAAAAAGGAAAAATAAACCTTCATCGAAGCCCATAGGGAGACGAGCAAAAACAAAGCACCTACTGTGAAGGGTGCGATAGATCCACAAGCAGACAACACAGATAAACCATTCCTCTAGGCATGTATGAAGTTTTTGTGCAACCAGAAGGCCATAGAAAGTCTCCAATCCCTAATAGACAATTGCGCAAAAAATATTTCTCTACAACCCGAGGTTAAAACTTTGAACAAGATATACAAAAACATAAAAAGGACGGGACGAGAAATTTGCATGACTGCATATATTGGGGACTACAAAATGGGCCAAGCTATCCTTGAATTTGGATCAGATGCTAATGTCCTATCCAAGCAGAAATGGAAATGAATGGGAGAACCTAAGCTAGAATGGTTGACTATTTAACTATGGATGGCTAATCAATAGAATATTATCCCATTAGGAAGTCTGACAAAGGTGGTGGTAGATATTGCAGGTGCTAAATTTTACATTGATTTTGAGGTAATCTAGATAGTAGATGATACAGACCCTTATCCTACACTCTTGGGTCTGGATTGGGCTATTGACATGGGAGGTACCATTAATCTAAAAAGGAGGAGAATTATTTTTTAAAATGAAGGCATAAGGGTGATAGTCCCGTTGGACCCAGCAGAAGGAGAGTGGTACACTGAATCAATACGAGAGGAAGACGATGTCGATAACATATACAAAATAACCACCCGAGATGACGATTGGATACACCCCATGGACGACGACATGTTATGTTGGGAAAAATATAGCGAATTCTTATCCAATTTAGATGGAGAGATAGAAGACAGGCAAAACTGGCTGCACGATGTGTCTGCACTAAGGTGTCTTAAGATCATGAAAATGTTTCGATGTATTTATTCATAGGTAAGAGAAATACCCTAATTTGATGGCTTTGGTGATGTTGAAAAGTTCCTTGAAGCAATAGAAGAAAATGTCCCTAAGGAGCGGAGATTTTGAGCCCTGGACTTGGCCATGCGCACAACCCCTATGCGCTGGTTGTAAACTCATAAAGGGGCTTTTCGAGACTGGGGGGAATGCCACAGGATGATGACCTTATGATTCCATGTACCAGTGAGACCGCCACTAGAAATCTTCTCGGGGTGAGGGGATCAACGCCAACACGTGGCTCTATGGCTAGAAGTATGGAATGAGGGTACAGGGAATGAATGGGTCCAAAGATTTATTCACACATTAGGACCAATACCTACCACCTGGTATTTAGAAACATAACTAAAATCAGCGTACCAGGCATTGGAATACAATGGTTGAAGACTTTGTAATGAAGTTTGGATTTATGGGAGGCATCGAGCAACTAGATGAAGCCCTACAGGATATATATTCTCTGGTATTTAGTGAGTCCCGCCCTGAGAAGGAACGTGCTGCGCCAGCTTGGGATGCATAGCTACAAGACATCATAAACTGTAGAAATATGTGAATAGAAGTCTGTGATGAAGATCCTCGGAACATTATGATCGAAGAGTCAAAAGGAAAACGGGGTGTTGCAGGTCCGTTTCTATGAGTAGTTGATGTCACAAAAACTCTAAAACTAAAGGAAATCAATATTGGCATGGAAGAGCAGCACAAGATGGCCAAGATTGGGGATTGCTGGGATGATGGCACGGTGGGAAAAGTTGCAGAGCTGCTAACTGAATATCAGGATCTATTCTCGACCAAGTTATTTGAACTTAAGGGGATTGTAGGGGACATGGGAGTTATGAGGATTACATTGAAGCTAGATGCGTGGCTGGTCAAACAACAACCCTATCACCTGAACCCGAAATACAAAAATAAATCTAAGGAGGAAATTGAGAAAATGGTGGACGTAGGTATCATTGAACCAATAGAACAATCATATTGGGTAAGTCCCTTGGTTGTATAGGAAAATAAGACTAAAGGAGAGATAAGGATCTGCATCAACCTATGCAAGATAAATGACAAATGTGTACATGATCCGTTCCCCACACCATTCTTCGATGAAATCGTAGACAATGTGGGGGGTTAGGATGCTTATTCATTTACTGACGGGTTTTCAAGGTACCATTAGATACACATCACACTTGAAGATCGCAGTAAGACAACTTTCGCGATAGAGTGGGGCTCATTTCATTACGTTGTCATGCCCTTTGGGTTAAAGAGTTCCCCTACCATGTTTTCACGTGTTTTTTTATCCGTATTCAAATAATTCATTCACAATTTCCTATAAGTCTATTTTGATGACTAGAAGATGTTCGGATTAGTAAATAACCATGTATCAAATCTGTGCATATGCTGGACGCCTGCAGGAAACACCAAATTTCGCTAAACATCAAGAAATGCATCTTCTATGTCCCATTCAGGATTCTATTAGGACATGTCGTATGCCAGCAGGGGTTGATGGTTGAACGAACTAAGATCACCACTGCAACAGAAGGACCAACTTTGCAGAAGGTGGTGGACATCGTGAAAACTGTCACTGTGCAGAGCCTTTGTGTTCTGCCTCCATTCACTGTTGCGATTTAACAACTCAAGGACATGATGAAGATCCCGCCAATGCTGTGACTTGAGACGAGTCAAAATATTATGTTGGGGGACTATTGGAATGGGGTTCCCTAACCACAATTTTGTCTAGTTTTGTAATATTTTGTAATATTTAGTCTCGCGTAGGGGATTTGGGGTGGGGAAAAACCACAATGAATTGTAATGGGTCAAAGGGTAGACCAAGGGTTTGGAAACCATAGTTTACGAACCATAGGATAACGTAGGATAGCATGATATAAATAGATGGATAAATCGAGTCGAGAGAAGGCTAAGAATAAAATAAGCTTTGATACTAACTTGTGGATATTTTGTGTCAATTGTATGGGTAAGGACTCCAGGTGGCTGTGTACGTAGAGACCCTAAGTCTTGATGTTTGCGGACTCCACTGGCTATGTGTGCGGGCTAGTAGATAGAGTCTGTAAGCTGGATTTGGATGTTAATGAATGAGAAGACTGTTTGGGATAACTAAAGTGTTATATGTTATGATTATTGGCTGCGACCTGTGTTACTTATATATGTCTGCTGCATACTGATGATTATTGATGGACACGTGGATTTGATACAGTATAAGAAGACGAATGCATAGATTTGGTTATATTTGGATGATTTTCTTCTGTTAACACGTTATTGAAGGATTTATGAGCTTCACTAGAAATATTCCACCGATACACTATTAAGGGTTTCTGTATTAGAGTTCTCCACTGTAGGTCTGTCAGATCTGAAGGGACACCCTTCAATTAGCTTTCTCTCTCTGAGGGTGCAGAAACCTGGTTCTAGCACCCTCCCATACTACTTCAGGTGAAAGGGCCAGTAGTATAGGGTTTTGTTGGCAAACGTTAAAACTAAACCTGGGTCAAGAACCTTCAAGCCAACAAGTAATCGTAATGAATTCCTAAAGTTAGTGGATAAAAATATGCTTCTATTAGACACCATATTTTATCGACTATCAGTTTCCATAACCTGAACTGGAAATGAGATTGGATAAAATGGATTTTGACATAAATGGATAGTGAACAGAAAAGTTCTTATGTGCAGGAGGAAAATTTATGGGTGCACTTTGATTGTGAGCACCAAAATCTGAATGAGATGATCCATAATTGACATTGTTACCACATGTTGATGTTCTGGTCTTGAGGCATCCCTCTTTATATGATTGATATGAGGAGTCGGTTCTTGATTCTAGAATTGTAGTAATAGAAACAGAGTTTCCATGGGGCATTGCTCTGGGCTGGGGTCTTGTCCTTCCTTGGCTAAATTTTTCCAATTCTTGCGATCATAGGTGCACTGGAGCTCAATCGGGAGCATCAGGGAAACTTATACCTAGCCAAAGCCGCAGGGCTTATTATCGGCTCATGGCTCAAATACGAGGTCGAGATCGGCGTCGTGTTATCGACTGTGGGGCTCTTCGAAGTCTGGCTGAGTAGTGCTTCGTTCCAATTGCTGGCATGTTAGAAATGGGAATTATCCCCTCCATCATGGCCACAAGATGGCCGACCTTCAATATGCCCACGTTCAACGTATCTCCTCATTATTTCTAGAATGCCAGAATCTGCTTTGCATGATAGAAAAATATATCGTAAAAAAATTCTAGAATTGAACGACCTTTCCTAACAAACTTCCAAACTTAGGACACACTCTAGCAACACCATCGACCTGGCCCATATTTATATGAGGCAAATCGCTCTATTTATCGACCAGGAACATCATTGCATTTGCTAGATCATTCACGTGGATAAATTCATGCATAGGTGAACTGGTGCCCTAAACAACACCTCTTTTACTTAGCGATGTTAGCTTCATGATATCCATCAAATATATTCAGAGGTACACACGCTATAACATACTGAAGGCCTATGTTGAAGAAACAAAGGATCGACGTCGTTCCTCGATGCCAAGGATACACACTAAAAGGAATGCGCCTACCTATAGATGTTCTTGTAACCCAAACAAGTTGCTCACACTCCACTTCATTTCCTGTGCTACAATCTCATTCCAGTTAACGAGTTCCCAAATGAATTCTACTACGTCGAGCAGTTAGGGAAACAACAAGTTCTTGCTGATTCAAGTCTACAAAGTTTCTACACTCTGAAAATCCCATCAATATCAATAGTTGAAGAACAAAATCTTCTACTTCTTCTCTACCAGGTTTCTCTCTTCAAATTGATCCACACCAAATGCTTGTAAATAGGGTTTGTGGTCTCCTTTCCCCAAAGCAACCACGTATTGTGCAAAAGAAAATTCCTATGTGATTCAAAATCTTCATAGAGGCTGTTAAAGTGACAAAAACTAATCCCAGCAAATAGATGACATAAGCAACATAAATGGTCCAATATTGACCCACATATGAATCTTCAATAAAAGCCCCCATGAACAGGGGCATGGAGACAACACCTGACCAAACATTCACATTCTTAGCAGCGCTAGTAATGCTCTCATGCATAAAATATATGAGGTAAACCACCAAGTTTCCCATAATTCCTACATAGACTAACCTTTCTGCTACCTCCACAATAGTAATGTAGATTGATGATTTCCATCATCCTGTATGAGTTCTCCTAACAGGGGATCCATGGAGATCAACTGATCCATCTCCAACAAAACCACTGGAGAAAGATTTGTGATCCTCTTCCATTACAGTTTTGCTCAAATTGTTTCCCTAGCTGCAACATTTCTTGCTCTAACAGTGGAACTACCATTATTGAATAGTTTTTACAGTTTTAACAAGTTCATCTGCATATGATCCAATATTGATCGGAAAGGAGACCCTATGCGCTTTGGGCTTCTTGTGGGAATCTATTAAGTCCCTATATTAATAGTGTAGTCCCTTATTATGTTAGTGTAGCCCCCCTTATTGTTATTGTTGTACCCCTGTAACCCCCATATTGTTATAATTGTGCCCTTAAATTATTATTGTTAGGTCGGCTAGGATTACATTGTGGCCCCACTAGGATTATATTGTGGCCCCACGGACTCCTATGTATAGAAGGAGGTTTTAGTCATTTGTATCATCCAAGAATTGTTCATTCATGTAATGTATTGGAGGTTTCCCCCTCAAAGTGGCTTATTTCTAAGGCGTTTATATCTCTTTTCTTCTATTTTTGGAGCTGGCTTGACAACATTTGGTTTTAGAGCTTTGGATTCTAGGGTTTCGCTGCTCCAAACAGGTCATAGTGGCATTTTATCTATAATTTTTTTTCTACGAAATTTTAGAAGCTGAAATGTTTCGGGTGCGAAGCTGAAAGCCTGAGGAATATCGTCTAAAAATTTCAGAGCTTGGTTCACAATATTTTCAGAGATATGAACTGTGGAAGTTAGGGCTTTTTGAGGCTTCTGAATTTCATCTCAAAGAGGTGATCGTGGGAAAATATTCATAGCTCTCTATCTGAGCATCGAATTGGAATGATGTAAAAATTGGCTAGAATTACACGGACCATAGCTTTCTTTCTATCAGTCTCAGGGCCAAAGGAGAAAACAGTGACATGTGGAAAGTCGTACAATTTCGCTCTACTGAACTAGTCCATAATTAGGTCATCATAGGAGATTGAGCACAACTTTGTCTTCAAGAATCCAAATAAATTAAGACCTGTGGCATTAGAAAGAGAATTCATAGGGCTACCTCAATGCCAAATTTCAGATATTGAAGGTCCAAAATCACAGATATAATTCAGTTTCAATATTGAGCTCCTAGAAAGCAAGAAAAAGGTGTGTATTTGTTTCCGAATTGCATAAGTCTTGTGTTAAAAAAAATCATTTTGAAGTGATTCCAAGGGCCTATTGAGCATATATTTCAGTATTGGCTTCTGAAATGCATCCTAAAAATAATTCCATACCAATTAAGCCCTCAAAAAGCTATACTATGACGCATGAAGAGGAAGAATTTGAGTATGAGATATCCAAATTACGGTACCAAGTGCAACAAGTTTTGATCTTACGAAGAGCAACCGAAGATGACATAGATGGTTTAAAATCAGAAATGGAGGCTAAGTTGGATTTTTTGAAGGATCAAATAATAGCTAATATGGATGATAAATTAGTGGAAGATCAAATCGAGCATCAACAACAAGTTCTCCAACTCTCAAAGGATAACCTAACTTTGGTGCAGAATCTAATGAAACAACAAGAAGATCAACATCACATCGAAAGAATTTACGAAGCAGCCACACAAACAAGAACTCGATGATTATGATCAATTTCAGAGTATCTTAGCAATTGGAATAACTTTCCTGTAGATGATTCCACATGGGAGGATGAGAATTTTATACAGAAGCATCGAGAAATAATCAAGCGTTGAAGACAACACTTGTTTGAAGGAGAGGGGCATGTTAAGTCCCTATATTAATAGTGTAGTCCCTTATTATGTTAGTGTAGCCCCCCTTATTGTTATTTTTGTACCCCTATAACCCCCATATTGTTATAATTGTGCCCTTAAATTATTATTGTTAGGTCAGCTAGGATTACATTGTGGCCCCACTAGGATTATATTGTGGCCACATGGACTCCTATATATAGAAGGAGGTTTTATTAATTTGTATCATCCAAGAATTTTTCGTTCATGTAATGTATTGGAGGTTTCCCCCTTGAAGTGGCTTATTTCTAAGGCATTGATATCTCTTTTCTTCTATTTTTGGAGCTAGTGTCACAACATAATCGATATTTTGTGTAAGCGACTGGCTAGTCAATTGGGAACTCCCGAATTTCACACTGGTCATGAGAACAGAGGCTGTCATGGTTGTGAGAGATCAATTTGTTCCTAGATTTGTGACATCTCACAATAATTTCCCCATCCAAAGGTCGTTTGACGCGATTAAAGTGCCCGTGGATTCCTCTTGTCAAGCTCTTTGCAATGGTGCCATTATTTTTCGATTTTGAATTGAAATTTTTTTGAATGTTTTCCATCAACAAAGGGATTCATACCCCCATAAAACTTGAAATTTTTCAAATGACTATAAATAAAAATTGCAGAAACATCATGAACTATTTACCAAACCAACACCAAGAAATTTCTTCTCATAATCGTTCTTTTCAAATGTTGGATGGAGCCTCCTTCACGAGCTCTTTCACCATATGTCTACTTGACTTGTGGTGAATTTCATGGTGCAACTTGCAGCACTTATTCTCCCAATGGGCACTTATTTTGCTACAAATGCATAAATTATGTTGTTTTTGATTCATCTGTGTCTTCATGATAGGAGGATTCAGAAGGTTCTCATTCTTCTTGGTCTCACTTCTTGTGGGCACACATGTCTTCTTAACCCACACATTCTTTGTATGATGCTTAACTATATCACAGTTAGAAGATATATGGAAGAAATAATTTCTCTTATATGAAAAAGAAGAATTTGAATGACTGTTATACCTTCCTGACTTGTCCTTGAACTGATGAGGACTAGGTGGCTTGAATCCCTTCTTTGAGTCGAGTGATGAATAGGCGGCTTTCGCTTCATATACCTTTGAGCATTGTCCTTTCTCTTCCTGTCCATAACTCAAGCCTGAAAATGGTTTTCTTGGTACAACCTCCAATGGTTGGATGACTCCTTGGCTGTTTATGCCTAGTCCACCTCCTCTAACCCCATCTTCATGAGGATCTTCATGCCAACATTAGTTTCATATTGAGAGAGAACATAACATGAAGTAACATTATATATCTTGGTTTGAGATGCAGCCTCCATCATCTCAACCTTCTACAACTTAGACAATAACTCCTGTTTGGCTCGTAGCATCTCTTGAAGCTCCTGCTTATCCTTTTCAACTACCTGCAATAGTCTTCACAATTCTTCATTGTCGGCTTGAATGTTGTCATTTATCTCTTGAAACTCTTGCATTCTTTCAGCGTGCTCCTCTCCTCTTCCCATCCTGCAAAGCAATCATCTGCTCTAATACCAACTTGATCCAATCACAGGTCAAGTACTACTCTAAACAACGTTTACAGTCTGAGGATATTTTAATTGAATATGGATTATACATGTTTAAATGAGCATGTTAGTCCATCGATTATAGTGGATAAACACATAAAAATAAGTAAATGAAATTAACATATCAAGAACCACATGCACATAAGTAAGAGGGAGACAACCAATTGGTAACAGAGTTCATCCCTCCATCTTTTTGGGGCTACATCTCCAGATCCGCTTCAATTAGAATGCAGATCTTCTATATTCCTTCTTCAAAGTAATCTCTCTTACATTCAAGCACTATGGCCGATCATTATCTAAGCACTATGGCTCTCAATAGCTAATCATTCTCTCCCTTTTTCCCCTCTCTTTTTTTACATGGCTCACATAAGGAATATATATAGTTTTCCCTCACTCACTCTCAAAAAAGAGCATTAATTACAAGACCAACAAGTGTAGGACTTAATTACAAGGAAGGAAAAAAAGGATCTGTGAAATTAGGATCTCTAATTATCTCAGGATCATAATTGGGAAAAGTCTCAAAACCACCTAAAGACTCTTCAACCATGCCCTTGATTCTCTCAACCTACAATTGAGGAAAATAGAGAATTGGTGTGAGGTGGTTTCTCACATAAAAACCAATTTACGTAATTACATTAAATGAATAATATGTGAGACAAATTTCCTCTCAAAAATATTAGTCATTTATATCAAAAGTGAATAATAATGCATGAGTTTAATAAAGGCTCATAAAATGCATAATTAAATGCATGGGAAGCTCATGAAAAGCATTAATCATAATTTCACCCACTTAAGCACTTTGTCACCAACTTCAAATCAACAGGGCACAAAGCTCTTTCATGTGAGAAGATCCTTTCGGATCATTTTTATTCATGATGATCCAAATAGCAATGGAGAGGAGAAAGTGAATCATACTAGGCATGAATCAGTGCTGCCTAATCAAAATGAAACCATAAATCTGGGCAACATGACTGTGAGACTCCCTTCAGGCAATAATAAAGGTAAGAAAATAAAGTGCATGACGCCAAAATTAGATGAAGCTAACATGGTTTTCAATGAAGTTGTTCAAATGGGGGAAGTTTTGGAAACCTTGGAGAAAGTGGTGGTTAGGCATACCAAGTGTCGCTCCTTTTCTGTGGAGTTTTTACAAGAATGGTGTGATAGGGAATGAAAAAAATAATTGTTGGATTCTAGGAAAGTCACCACCCTTATGTATGGGTGGCTCATTCTTAAATTTATGTTAGTGGACACGGCCTATATACTTCTATACAAGCCTCAAAGCATTGATTCTACACCATTTCTCTTGAAAAAATGGTCTCCAACGTTCGATGCCAGGAGAGAAAATATGGGTAATGCATCGCTATGGGTTAATTTGTTGGGTATTTTAGGGTCCTATAATAATGGGTATCATAATTTTGAATTGGATATTTTTAAGCTTGTAATATTGTACATAAATTTTCTTTCTTCAAATGTTTTCCCATATTAAAAAAATGAAAAGAGGGTATGTACTAAAAGAAAAATCAAAGGACCAAAAGAAATAAGATTAAAAAAGGATTAAAATATGAACCCCACAAAAATAAACAAAATAGATCCTAAAAGTGTTGCACATTCAAATGCCACTACCTTTAGTTTACTTTACTTTTGCAAATAATATTGCGTCCAGCTTGTCCAAAATGCCACAATTCATGATGGTCATACAATTTAATTTTGATTCATTCATGCTTTTAAATTTCATGTCATGATAGTTAGTGAATAAATATTTGGCCAAACCATTTAATCTTGGCAGATCAGTAGTTAGGTAGATAATAAAATGAGCTCATCAATTTAATCTAAGCCATTGGATGATATAAGATTAGAAATAGGTTAGTTTGATTTTCAAAAGAAAATAAAAGGGTTAGCAAGCTCAAATGCACCCAAAAAATAAAATAAAATGTTAGGGTAAACAAGGGGTAGGTAGAATACTTTCATCAGTTTTGGAAAACATCATTTGCTTTATCGCTTGTTATTAGTATCTTTCTAAACACATTCCCTTTGCTAGAAACCCTATTTCCAATCTTGGAAGACATTTCCCTTGGTAAAAATCCCTTTCCTCTTGTTCTAACCATTTCACCATCCTAAAAACCCCTTTCCCGAGTTAAGAACCTTTTTTCGTTTGAAAATTTGCTTCCCCTTTACTAACTCTGCTTTTTCCAATAAAACCTGCAAAACCCACTTTTTTCATAGTTTTGAGCGTTTAATATATGTCGAACCCCATTTTATTTAAACCCCTCCCCGATATCATTTTAAACCCCCACTTGGTGTATTTATAAGCATCCGGCATCCATATTTTCCAACCCCCTTTATCATTTTTTTCTATAGTTTTATATTTCATTACTCCCTGCTTAATATATTTCATTAACTGCCATTACATCTCACCCCTATGCCCACATATTTTCTCGACCTTATCAAACCTCCCACATTATTATGTTCCCTAACCCCTTTAATACATTTCCCCATATTATATTAACCCCTGTTTTAATATATTTACCTCACATATAAATTTCCCGAACGCCTTTATATCTTTTCCTAGACCCATTTTTATGATAAGCCTTCGCATATAGGTTACCCCATCACATATTTAGTTCCCAATCCCACCTATCAAATCCCATTACCTCTAACATACATCCAATCATCGCCATTTGGATCGGACGTCCTACAAGTCATTTCACATCCCTCGACAGTCCATTATTTAACGCCGAGGAGGGGGGGGGGGTGGGTGTGAAATGGGTGGCTTTATCCACCTCCCCCCTGCCACGCAACGCTCCCATAATCAATCACATTCCACATCCTAAAACTGCCTAACTGCTTTTTGATATGCAATAAACCATAAACTACCTTTTCATTAGACCGCCCATTCCACCTGCACTGTGTGGTAAGTCACCATTCCACTTGCACTCTACAGTAAACCAATGCAAAAAAATCCCAAGACACTGTGATAAACCCCATGCCATTGATATAAAACTGACCACTTGTGCCATGTGAAAATGCATATAGTTTTCAAAAGAAACTTTTCTTTTCTGTCCAATCACTTACCTCTGCGAATTTGTGAAAATGAAAAGCCATTTCCTAGTATAATTAAAGCCATATATAGTCCGGAATCTTTCCATAGACTTCCAGTTCAATGAAGCCATTGCGTGCCTCCCTGCAGACCCATGTTTTTATTAACTATTTTTTTGTTTTGCAGGTAATTATCATATCAAAAAATCAGACAAACAGTTTTGATACTGGTCACAAACTTGTTTTCTCCAGATTCCCATGATATGAAGTTAAAGGCTTCACTTAGCAGAAGTTTTTATATAGAGAGAAAACCAAGTAGAATCAGAAATAGGGAAGAAGGAGACAATTTATACAATAATGGATGAAACAGAGATGAAAACATCTACATCAGCAACAACGAAGTTTATTCGAAGTAAATTTCCAAGACATATTTTACATGAACTTACATATGTATTTTTAGTAAAATCGAGTTTTACTAAAAACACAGAAACATGAAAGAGTTAGTGATATTTGTTGTAAAAGGTAAAAGAGACATGGTTAAACGTGAAAACAGAGTAGGAAGATAGAGCAGTAAAGTAAAAGAAGAATTCAAAGTGACAACAAAAATAGAGCAGTCAAATGAAAGATAGAAGAAGAAGAAAGCGTGAGAGACAAGCCCGCATGAAAGAAACAAACAGATAACATTAATCAAATAAAACATAGACAAATTTCAATTAGTTAGAAAGGTTTCACTACCTTTTTGCATCCAGATATTTTATTTCTTAGAAAAACTCCTAATCAGTTGATAGGATATTTTCTAAAGTTTGTATAATTACTTTAGTAATTCGAAGTATTGAGTGTGGATTCCAGAACATTTCTATAGTTGTAATTGATATAAATACCCGAGGGTTCATTGTACCATTTTCAAGTCAAAGTAAAGGACACGTAATAAAGACATTTCATTATAGGATTTATTTGTTGAGCCACTTTAGTGAAGTATATTTCAATTGTTCATGTTTTTCCTTAAGTATTCCATAAACTTGGATGTTTTCCAAATTTTAATGTTATAACAGGAATATTATTGCAGAATTTGTTTAAGTACACTCTGTTCTGAACTGTTATTCATTTTAATGTTTTCTTCTCATATCTGGATTTGAGAATCCTTAATTGGTCTCCCTTCCCTATTAACCTCTTTCATCTTCCTTCATTATCCGGTTTAAGGAATCCTTAACTACTCCTTGATCCCGATTGAAAACCACTTCACCATCCAGCCTAAATGATTTGATTTTGCTCAACTACCTTGCCCTGTAAATGCTTCCTTTAGAAATTGATTCTGTCCTATTTTCCTAATATTTTGACTCCATAGCCCAATGTAAAATAGAAAGGCACCTATCCATCCTAAATCAGTAATTCCAGCAACAAATAAAAATCAAACCAAATCAATCTCACATAACTAGCCTAAACTCAATTAAAACAACAAAGTTAAATAATTAAGAGAGAGCCCTCTCTGAGAATTAGGAAGGCTAGATCCTAATATCAAAAGTAGGTTTGTGGTACCTTGGTGATTTATTTATTTAGCCTTGAGAAATTACAAAGTGATAACATACTGGTGACCATACTGGGGAAGAACATCTACTTCAGAAACACACATCAAAGTTCAGATTTGATCTATGATGGTGGACAATGATCAAACACATAAAGGTTAAAATCATCTACCTAGTGACTCCAAATCAATTTCAAAGTCAAATCCAAGATTCCACTAGAGGAATGAACCTGAAAGAACAACATTGTAAGGTCAAGTTTCTAACTTGGATTATAATCCAAGACATCATGTTCTTTCTCATCAAAAACGTTTTTCAATGTGGATTGTATTTTAGAAAAGATCTTAGACTAGTATTTAATTACTTTCCTTTGAATATTGTAAATGAAAGATCTCCTAATCCCTTTGAGTAGCTTTCTTCTGAAACTTATGATGATCATCTTTCGATTGATAAGCGTCAAGTGATCAAGACTAATATTAAAATCCCTATATATATTCGTGTACCTTGTAAAGTTCCTAATAGATATAAGCAACTCATCTTACCTCCTATACTCCATGATTTCCCTAATAACTATTACAAATATATTGCCATGTTTGATGGAGAAAATAGTAACATCACATTTGAAAAACATATTCATGGTTTTGAGAATTATCTGGACCTATTTGAGATTGATGAAGATGACGTTAGTATCATACTTTTTACTCTTTCTTTTCAAAGTAAAGTAAAGAGTTGGTTCAAGAGCTTGCCTATTGCAAGCATCTCAAATTTCCAACAGTTTGTCAAAATTTTCCTTGATAGATAGATAATCAAAGTCAATATTTTTATGATTATAGAAGAATATAATCAGTTGAAAAGACAACCAAACGAGACAATACAACAATTTTCTACCATATTTAATCAAGTTTATTATTCAATGCTAGAAAATATAAGACCTCCTCCTAATTCAGCTCTCTTGCATTATCCAAAGGCTTTTGATCCAGAAATAGAGTTTCAACTAAGAGAATGAAATTCAACAACAATTTAACAGATGCAGAACATTGCAGTAGATGTAGAAGTTAATCTGCAAATTAGAAGGGAAAAGTTGAAAGCAGAAGAAGAGAAGAAAAACATTACAAAGAACTTGACATTTTCAGAGGTAAAACTTGACATTTTGGTAAGTAAAATAGAGGAAAGGATACATAAAATCATGATGAAAGATTAATTTTTTCGTTCAAGATCACTATGACCCACTTATTATAGAAAAAGAAGAGGTTACAGACCATAAACACTTTCCTGCTAATCCCAAATACCATAGATCAGAAAATGGACTTATAGATCAATATGTAGAGGAGAAATCTGCTGATCTAATGTGTATGTTTGATGACATTCCTTATTTTAATGATTTTCCTAAGTATGATCAGTATGATGATAATTATTTTCTCCAAATTCAAGCTAACTTTACAGAGCAATCAGTAGCTTGTTTGTGGGATGAGGAAATTCAGTTTCAGCAGCTCAAAGACAGTGACCAGCCAAAACATATCAACTATGAGAATGAAAAATAAAGTGCAGAAAATTTTGAAATAAGTGAAGGATCTTTGCCACTTTGCTTTGCTTCATTTTAGTTAATCAGATACAACTTTAATGCAATAAAAATTCAGCAGTCTTTAGATATTGTTATTGACAACAAAGAAGAAAATTAAACTCTTGATCAAGATTCTTTAGTTTCAAAATTAGAGTTATCAAATTCCATTAAAATACCTAATCAAGTGACACAAGAAAGTTATATACCACTATGTTTTGAAGCATTTAAGTTTTTAAAGGAATTTTTTTGTAATAAGGAGGAGCATCCTGTGGAAATATATGAAGTCCCATTGAAACCCATATGTTATAGGTTGCAACAATCCTTCTAAGTTTTTCATGATTCAATAGCTGATGTGTTGGATGATGAATGCAATCAAAATATTTCTCCATTAACTAAATATGAGCTTCAGGATCAAGATGATAAAAGTCTTGTGAGACAAACATTTCCATCAGTAGAAATATCATCACAAAGCTTATCTGAAAATATGAAATTATCTCAAGACCATCATAGGTTAGTTTTGCAAGGAACTAAAAGTAAAAATGACAGTTCAATTTCATGGCATGGAGGCCATCCAGAATAGATGTACAGTTGCTTGGATCAGTTGAACATTAGTGCATATACCTTGGAAGATCCTTTTGAACAGTTTCTAGAATCAACAATGGAAATTAAATATCTCCTTATCAAATCCATATTTGTTGACAAGTTTCTATTGGGTTGTAGAAGTTCAGTTTTGATCACAAACAAGAAAACACAACAAAATACATCAATGTATATAATGCTTGAATGGTTGCATTGGTTGTTTCATTTTACTTAATCATTATTTGTACAACTGATTAGAGTAAGTAGGTATAATTTTAGTTTGATTGGATTTTTGTTGCCACAAGTTTATTTCAGACTATCACAAATGCGATGCTTGGATTAAGTTTGGTATTAAAGCTTACATTTCAGTTTGGTATTTAATGAATACAGAAAGAGGTGTGCATGCTTGGGATAAGCCCAATGGATCAGGTCACTAGTTGACGATGTTCTTGAAATCTCACAAGGAGATGCCATCCCCAAGTGACGTCGCTATTAGGGTCCTATAATAATAGGGATCATAATTTTGAATTGGCTATTTTTAATCTTGTAATATTGTACATACCTTTTCTTTCCGCAAATGTTTTCCCATATTAAAAAAATGAAAAGAGGGTATGCCCTAAAAGAAAAATCAAAGGACAAAAAGAAAGAAGATTAAAAAAGGATTAAAAATGAACCCCACAAAAAGAAACAAAAATAGATCCTGAAAGTGTTACACATTCAAATTCCAGTACCTTTGGTTTAATTTACTTTCACAAATAATATTGTGTGCAAATTTTCCAAAATGCCACAATTCATGATGGTCATACAGTTTAATATTGATTCATTCATGCTTTTAAATTTCATGTCATGATAGTTAGTGAATAAAGATCTGGCCAAACCATTTAATCTTGGTAGATCGGTAGTTAGGTAGAGAATAAAATGAGCTCATCAGTTTAATCTGAGCCATTGGATGATATAAGATTATAAATAGGATAGTTTTCTTTTCAAAAGAAAATAAAAGGGTCAGCAAGCTCAAAAGCACCCAATAAAATAAATAAAATGTTAGGGTGAATAAAGGGTAGGTAGAATACTTTCATCAGTTATGGAAAGCATCATTTGGTTTATCCTTTGTTATTAATATCCTTCTAAACACATTCCCTTTTCTAGAAACCCTATTTCCAATATTGGAAAACATTTCCCTTGGTAAAAATCCATTTCCCCTTATTCTAACCATCTCGTCATGCCAAAAACCCCTTTCCTGAGTTAAGAACCCATTTTCCTTTGAAAATTCCCTTCCCCTTTACTAACTCTGCTTTTTCAAATAAAACGTGCAAAACCCACTTTTGCATAGTTTTGAGTGTTTAATATATGTCGAACCCCATTTCATTTAAACCCCTCCCCGATATCATTTTAAATTTCCAGCTAGTGTATTTCTAAGCATTCCGCTTTCATATTTTCCAAACCCTTTATCATTTTTTCCTATAGTTTTATATTTCATTACTCCCCGCTTAATATATTTCATTAACTCCCATTACATCTCACCCCTCCGCCCATATATTTTCCTGACCTTATCAAACCTCCCTCTTTATTATATTCCCTAAGCCCTGTAATACATTTTCCCATATTATATTAACCCCCATTTTAATATATTTACCTCACATATAAATTTCCTGAACCCCTTTATATATTTTCCCTAGACCCATTTTTATTATAAGCCTTCGCATATAATTTACCCCATCGCATATTTAGTTACTGGTCCCACCTATCAAATCTCGTCACCTGTAACATCCATCCGATCATCGCCATTTGGATCAGACATCCCACAAGTCATTTCACATCCCCCGACATTCCATTGTTTAATGCCGAGGGGGGATGCAAAATGGGTGGTGTTATCCACCTCCCCCCCTAAAACGTGGCTCTCCCACAATCTATCGCATTCCCCATCCTAAAATCGCCTAACTGCTTTTTGCGATGTGATAAAACATAATCCACCTTTTCATTAGATTGCCCATTCCACCTGCATTGTGCGGTAAGTCACCATTCCACTTGCACTCTGCGGTAAACCAATGTGAAAAACTCTCGAGCCACCGTGATAAACCATCTTACATTGCAATAAAACTTCCCACCTGCGCCATGTAAAAATCTGTAGAGTTTTCAAAAGAAAATTTTCTTTTCTATCCAGTCACTTACCTCTACGAATTTGCGAAAATTAAAAGCCATTTCCTAGCAGAATTAAAGCCATATACAGTCCAGACTCTTTCCACAGACTTCCAGTTCAATTAAGCCATTACTTGTCTCCCTGCATACCCATGTTTTCATTAACTATTGTTTTGTTTTGCAAGTAATTAGCATATCAGAAAATCAGACAAACAATTTTGATACTAGTCACAAAAATGTTTACTCCATATTCCCAAGATATGAATTCAAAGGCTTCACTCAGTAGAAGTTTTGTATACAGAAAGAAAACTAAGTTGAATTAGAAATAGAGTAGAATGATACAATTTAGATAGTAATGGTTAAAAAAAAGATGAAAACATTTACAATGGCAACAATGAAGTTTATTCGAAGTAGCTCTCTAGGTCTTATTTCACATGAACTTACATATGTATTTTTAGTAAAATCCATTTTTACTAAAAAAACAGAAACATGAAAGAGTTTGTGAGATTTGATGTAAAAGGTAAAAGAGACAACGTTAAAGGTGAAAACAGAGAAGGAAGACAAAGCAGTAAATTAAAAGAAGAATTCAAAGTGACAGCAAAATCATATCAGTTAGATGAAAGACAGAAGAAGAAGAAAGTGTGAGAGACAAGCCAACATGAAATAAAAAAACAGATAAAATTAATAAAATAAAACAGGGACAACTTTAAATTAGTTAGAAAGGTGTCACTACCTTTTTGCATCCAAATATTTTATTTCTTAGAATAACTGCTAATCAGTTGATAGAATATTTTCTAAAGTTTGTATAAATACTTTAGTAATTGAAGTAATGAGTGTGGATTCCTGAACATTTCTATAATTTTAATTGATCTAAATACCTGAGGGTTTATTGTACCATTTTCAAGTCAATATATAGGACAAGTAATAAAGGCATTACATTGCAGTATTCATGTGTTGAGCCACTTCAGTGAGGTATATTTCAATTGTTCATGTTTTTCCTTGAGTATTCCATAAAATTGCATGTTTTCCAAATTTAAATGTTATAATAGGAATATTATTAGAGAATTCTTTTAAGTACACTCTGCTCTGAAATGTTATTCATTTTAATGTTTTCTTCTGATATCTAGATCTGAGAATCCTTAATTTCTCTCCCTTCCTGATTTACCTCTTTCACCTTCCTTCATTATTTGGTTTAAGGAATCCTTAACTGCTCCTTGATCTCGATTGAAAACCACTTCACCATCCACCCTAAATGATCTGATTTTTCTCAGCTACCTTTCCTGTTAAATGATTCCTTGAGAACTTTATTCTGTCCTTTTTTCTTGATACTTTGACTCCATATCCCAATGGAAAATAGAAAGGCATCTATCCATCTAAATCAGTAATTCCACCAAAAAAAAAAAATCAAACCAAAACAATCTCACATACCTAGCCTAAAATCAATTAGAAAAACAAAGTTAAATCATTAAGAGAGAGCCCTCTCTGAGCATTAGGAATGCTAGATCCTAATCTCAAAAGTAGGTTTGTGGTTACCTCGATGATTTATTTATTTAGCCTTGAGAAATTACATAGTGATAACAGGGTATTCCCCCCTATTATTGGTATAAGTATGTTTTTAGAAGGATTGGGAATCCGCTAGGAGAATATGGATTCAAATGGGTCCTTAAAATCTATTAGGAGGATGGCTATAGTGCGCGTTCTAGTAAATATCGATACCCATGAGAGTTTTTATCTTGATATATATTTAACCTTTTAGGGGATAACTCATAAATAGTTATTATATTACGAGGGAATTCCATTTTGGTGTTATCAATGGCATAACCCGGGTCATATGTTGGATGAATTGCCCCTTTCGTATAGGGGGAAAAGTGTGTAATTATTTCATATAGAAGGGCATAAGTTTACAGAAGTAACAAAATTTAGCATCAATGTCCATGGGGCCATCGAAAGATATAACTGCACCCAATTCAATGGTGGAAGACACAGTATCGGTCATAGGTCAGAAGCCATCACCTGACCTAAGAAAATAGCTCGTTGTTTGACCATCCTCTTCTGATGGTTTGGATTCAGGTATTTTCTCTTTGCCTATCTCTAATTAAAATCTAGTAAATTATTTAAGAATTATGGCTATGGGCAATGGTTTTTCTGTGATTCCTTCACTATATTTACCTACTTCCCATTTGGGTGTAAATAAATTCATTGCTTGTCCCATCCCTTCGGCCACCATGTATCTCCCTCCATCGGTTCCCTTATCGTGTCGATCTAAGGCATCTTCCTCGTCATCCCCTTCCAGATATTTTCTCAGATCCTCATCAAAAGTTGGCCCTCTAGGTATAGGGGGCTTTGGTTCATCACAACCTGTGAAATCAAATGGTAAGAGATGAGGTCATAAATATCACATTTTACATTCATAATTCAAAGCTTGTATTGAAGTTGCAACTGGATGTCAATAGACCATTCCTGAGGTTCTTAGAAATATGTGAGTCTTTCCCTCTCCTCCCATATGATCTGTTTATCTTTTAACTGTTAAGGTTTGGATAATTCCTCTAAAAAACTAGTGCTAAAGAGAATGTTTCATTCAACTACTATTAAAATTATTTTCCTTCAAGAAACCCCATGATCAAGTGATTTCATTGTCCAGGATTTGGAAGGCCTCCTCGAAAGATGGAAATTTGTGGCCTTTGATGCCAAAGGTAGGTCAGGTGGCTTGGCGTTGGGTTTCAATATGAAAACTATTAATCTTATTAGCTTGTGGGTTATGGATCCAATTTTGGGGGAGAATATATTTTCTTTTAATCTAGGGATGGAATTGTACATTTTTAACATCTATTTACCTCACCAAGATAAAATTGTTTTCTGCAACTCTGTTTTTAATTAGTACTTCATGAAAGTAGTAAGCCTCGTGATTAGTGGGGATCTAAATTTAATTTTTAGGGCATCAAAGTTATGGTCCCTCAAGCACTTCCATATACTCTCTCTGATTATTCTCTTTACAAATTGGAGGAATGTAATTTCTATGATGTGGACCTAGTTAAAAATGATCCTACATGGAGAAACAAGAGGATTGGGGAGGCATCGATTTCTAGAAGAATTTACCATTTCGTTATGGCAAAATCAATGATAGATAAAACTTACCACTTTCATTAATGGATTGGAAAGTGGAGTGAAAATGAACACCACCACATCTTCGTATAAATGAAAGGTGGTAAGATTAATCTAGATAACCCCTTCAAATTTTGTTCATATTTGCTTAAGGATACCTCTTTTTGTTAATTGGTGGTGGAGAAGTGGAATCCTTTCAATCTAGAGGATTATGGACTGATAATGATCAAATTTGCTAAAAATTTAAATTTTTTAAGAAAGTGACTATTGAATGGGCTTCCCAAAAAAAACGATGGAGGAGGAGGAGTTTAGGGAAATTGAAGAGGGATTGGAAATATTGGAAGATGATGACCTGTGGGGGGTGGGTTACTTACTTGATGAATCCAAAATGAATCCAAGTAGAGGGTGATTTAGATGGAAAACTATAAAATAAAAATTATAGAGTATAAGGAGGAAATGTGGCATGTCAAAAGTCGAGCAATATGGCTCAAAAATGGGGATGAAACCACAAAGTTTTTCCAATAGTAGGCAAAGGGTTGAAAATTATAAAACACCATATGTTAGTGGAAGATCCTTATGGAGGAATAACTTCATATTTTAGTGAACTAACCACATTGCAGAAGATCCATTTTAGGAGACTCTTTAAAGATCTTTCTAAGGACACTATTGCATAGGCCATGTCACTCGCTAGGGTATTCCATATATTTGTTGAAAATGAAGAGAATGAGTCTATAATGGAGCCTATATCAAAGGTTTAATTGCATAAATTTCTCCATAACTTTTAGAGGGACAAAATTCAGGCTTGGATCGATGGTTGGTCAAATTTTTAATCGAGATTTATGATATTCTTGGATAGGATCTCTTCAATTTGGTTGAAAAATTAAGATAAAATGGTAGAATTCATGGCCCATTTAATGCCACTTTTATAGATTTAATCCCCAAATCTGACTCTCCCAAGTCTTTTGACAATTTCTAGTCCATATCTCTTTGTAATGTTATATGCAAGGTTATTGAAAAAGTAATTGCAAACAACCTCAAGCTGGTTCTCTCAAGGAAGACATATTCATGAGGTTATTAGGGTCACTATAGAAGGACGCCACAACCTAAAAACAAGAAATATTAAAGGATTGGTTATCAATATTGATATTTATAATGCTTATGATAGAGTAAATTTGATATATCTTTAGATGTTGATGAGAAAATTAGGATTTGAAGTTCCTTTCATAAGTTGGATCATGGGTTGCATCACATCTATCTTTTTCATTGTTCTAGCCAAAGAAGTGATCACTTATTTTTCCCATTCTCATAGAAGTTTGCACGAGGGTTATCATTTATCTCCATTACCTTTATTTCTCGTTGTTGAAGGGAAACTCAAAAGATTGTTATCTAGTGCAAAAATAAGAGGAGTTCTTAGAGGTATTGTTATTGTTGACGAATATTTACCACCCATATTTTATTTGCAGATGGTGTCCTTTTGTTTTGTCACGGGTCCTAATGGGACGTGGCATCCTTAAAGGAGGTGCTCTCACTATTTGAAAAAGCCAGAGTTATGCAGGTGAATCACTTTAAATCATCTATCTTACAATGGTATTTCTAGGGATAAACCTTTGAATCTCTAGAATGTCTTTCCTTTTCAATCTAAAACTATATGAAGGGCTTATATATTTTGTTTTTTTTTCTTAAATTTGAATGATTACCAAAATATTAATTGGAAATGGCTCCTAGAAAAAATAAAAAATACATTAAAAGCATAGAGTTTCCGATGGCTATCTTGTGCAGGAAGATTGATTCTCACCAAATATATTCTCGAAGAAATCATGTTTTTTTTATCCTCCCTATCATGGATCCCAAAAGGCATCCTTTCTTTAATTCGCAAAATTTGTTGTCGATATTTGTCGCTTGGTCAAAAGGAAGGAATTTTTTTTGCATACATAAAATGGGAAAAAATATCCCTTCCAAATGAATGGGGAGGCTAGGGTCTAAAAAATATTCACTTGTTTGCAAATTATTTTGTAGAAAAGCTGGGATGGTATCTAATTCCACAGGTATTTTATGGACCAAATTTTTGTACCAAAAATACTTTTGACCTTGGTCTATAGTAGAATGGATCTGTGCTCTACAAAATAACAGAACATATGTGTCATTAATCTACAAGGTGGTATTACATTCATTCTAGGTGATTGAAAAGTGTTTTATCAAGAAATTTGGTAATGGACAATAGGTCAGAATTAAAATCAACCAATGGGGTGGAGGTGGCATAAATTATCGTATATCGTTAGAGCTTATTATTTTCTTACAAGCACACGGGAAGCACGCTTTGGCTTCGATTTTGGATCTTGATAAAATGTCAATTTGGGGATTGGGATGGTACTTTTCATAACAAATTCATCTTCCCATGGATTGGGATGATTAGTGGCATCGATACACAACAAACCTAAAGTTTGCTCACATTTTCATCAGGGAATAAGGGTATTATTCACTATGGGTGCACACCCCATTTTGAGAATACACTCCAAATATAGGTTATGAATTCCTCATCAAGGACAAGAAACCTGCAAATATCTAATGGACAAAGTTGTGGAAATTGGAATGTCCTACAAAATCTCACCTTTTCCATTGGTGCATCTGGGAAAACTGAGTAAGTAAAAGGGAAAATATAATGAAGTGACACATTATAGGGTCGATTTGGTGTCACGTATGTAAAAAAACTAAGGAACCACTAAGACACCTCTTCCTTCTTTGCCCTTTTGCACTAGCCGTATGTTCTTTTGTTTTAACTTCCTTGGGTATTATATATCAATGGAAAGGTTATTCATATTGTCATGCATGGGGAATTGGTGGAACTCTGTAAATCCAAATAAAAATAGATTCCTTCCATTGCTAATCTCCTGGGGAATTTGGCTCGTGTGGAATGCAATGGTATTTCAAGGCATGACATCCATTCCAGAAAAGGTTGTTGCACGGGCTTTATCTATTTTTTCCTTGATTTTTTATTCAGACTCTCTACCTCGTTCACAAATAATCTTAGAGGAATCCATCAATTTCTCATTTCCCTGTGTGTACTTTGATGGTGCCTCTCTTGTCGTAAGAGCCTCTGGGGCTGGGGTTGTTCTACACTTATCACAAAACCATTCTCTAAGAGAAAAAAAGTCAATTGGGATAAGGCACCAATAACTTTGTTTAGATTATGATTCTTAAATTACTTATGTTTCTTTCCATCAAAAATAAATTTCATTGAATTCATATTTTTGGGGATTAAAAAAAAATTATAAATCGTTTCAACAATACTGCTAAAAGCCACATGCACATGCTTAGTCCCTTTTTGGAGGAGATCATTTTTTAAAGAAATATATTGATGTTACCACTTACTAACACATTTACATGTAAAGAAACATGGTTGGTGACTTCTTATCTAAGGAGGGTGCTACTCAAACAATTCCTTGATACAACCATTTGTGGCTAGATTTTTTGAGTGCAATACATGTGCATTCAAAATGTAATTTTTTTTTGTAAGATTGGCAGGACTACATCTTCATCAGAGAATTGAACCAGTGACTTAAAATCAATGAGTTTCTTAACAAAACACCCAATAACCATCTATCCAATACCACTTGGACCATTCAAAATGTAATTTCCACTATTAATGAAAGTTAAAAAAAAAAATTCAAGAGAAAAAGAAAGTTAGGATTTTTTTTTTTTTTTGCAAGAAAAATGTGATGTTTTTTAAGGTATATTGTTTATCTCGAAATCAAGTTATGGATAGTTTAAAGTGTCATATTTTGTTTTTCAAGCGGATGTTTAGGTTAATAGGTATTAAAATGATTTGAAAAAAATGTTTAGCATAATAGATATTAAAATATAAAATATAAAATTAATCATATATAAATTAAATTAAACTTTTTCTTATTATAATTATATAAAAATGAAAATTAAATTCGAATCTGAATTAAATTTCAAAATAATACAAAATTAATTAAATATCTAACATTAATTATTCATAACCCTTCCAACTCTAAAAATAAAATATGGGTCTCCCATACATACATACATACATACATACATACATACATACATACATACATACATACATACATATATATATATATATATATATATATATATATATAACAAAAGAAACTAGAAGAAAAAGTTAACAACAGTCTCACCCGAAATAGTGGGGCAAGAAAATTAGATATCAAATCAATTAAAGATGAAATGAAAAAATTGATCGAATTAGACCATGAGCGTAACAAAAGGGCCTTGAACCTTATAATATTTGGTTTGAAAGAGGAGGTAAATGAGGATAATTCAGCCATAGCCCATACATAATTACATAATAGATTACAAATTGAAACCACGTGTCTCACAGAAGCAACAAGGTTAGGGAAATTCACTGAGAATAAAGGAAGGCTGCTCCGAATAAAGGTGAGCTCTACTGACCATAAGTATGACATACTTAGTAAAACCTCAAGTCTAAAAGGAACAGGATTATTTATAAATGAAGATATCATCCAGAAGATCAAGCAAAATTAAGAAAGGAGGTTCAAAAGGTAAAAGAATCTAGGAAGGAAGGAAAATGGGCAATAATAAGAAATAGAAAAGCCGTTATTCGAGATAGAAACCAAAAAGATAGTAATAAATAGCAATTCAACATGCTCTGAATTATTTCTTGGAACTATCGGGGCTTTCCATGGAACAAAGGCCCCAAGCTAAGTTAGATCTCAAATAATGTTGATATTATATTGCTTGTTGAAACTTGGGAGCACGAAGAATCTAAGGTCCCTAACATAGATGGCTTTGCACTATGGTCTACCTAGAACAAGCGATCCTCCCATAGAAGCAGTGGGGGCATAACTTACTACATTAAGAAGAACATCTCCCCCCATGCTAGGATTTATAAAAATGACCCTTACAACCAATATACTTGGATTGAGATTACTGACATTAATGATAAAAATACCTACATACAAATCTGTTATTTCCGCCCCATTAATTCTAACTTCTATAAGAAAAATAATCTAGATAAAAATAGTTCTTACAATGGTTCGGAGAATGATATTTATAGCCTAAGGAATGAAGGCAATATCCTTTTAATGGGTGACTTTAATTCTCAAAATTAAAGAAACCAAGCTATTCTTCTAAGCAATCATTCCAACCCCAATCCTCTTTTCTTAGACGAAGACCTTACTCTGGCTAGCTGGTACAAAAGGAGCTCTGAAGACCTTGGGGATAATTTGTTTGGGTCAGAGCTATTCAAGCTCTGTAGTTCTCAGGATCTCATAATTTGCAGTGGTCTGAAGAAATGGCCCAATTCTAGCCAGATGACCTGCATCCATGGGCTGGGCAGCAACGTGGTAGAATATGTTATTTCCGATCTCCCTTTATACAAAAAAATCCTAAATTTTGAAATCTTAGATGACCACGAGCCTGACTCTGATCATAGGCATTTACTCATAACTCTCAATTTTGTCATACATAGAGATCCCATTGAAGATAATACTTATAGTCAAAGGAACTTAATATTTGATAGAAATAAAAACGATCTCTTTATAAATGAATTAAAAACTAATTTGATTCCTTTATCTATTATAGACAACATAGATGACCTCTATCATAATTTTACTAAAACCCTCTAATATTCTATTAACAAGTTCTCAATTGAAGTCTCAAGTAATAAAATAAATAGAAAAACCAACCCATGGTATGAAAAAGATTGTAAAAGTGCGAGGAGAATAATTAAGGAAGTTGTTGATGAATCTCTCAAAATTGACAAGATAAAAATCTACAAAGCCCTAACTAAAAGGAAAAAAAGGGAATATATTCGTAAAAGACAAGAGAATATATTACACCTCTCTAAGGTGGCTCCTAAGAAATTCTAGAGGCAGATTTTAACTACGAAAAATAAAGATAATAATAAAACTACTTTACATGACTGGAATTCCTATATTAAAAAGCTTTATGAATCTCCAAATGCCAGGGATAACTTTGAAACCCTACTCACAACGAAATAATTTTTCTCATTAGAAGACATTGATTTTGGGGTTAAACACCTATCAAATTGGAAAGCTAAAGACATTGAAGGTTGCCAGGTAGAAATCTTAAAATTTGGAGTTCCTATCCTCATCCCCCACATCCACACTATTTTCAACCAAGCAGCCAAGCAAGGGTTCCCTAAACCTTGGGCTCAAAGCCTCATTATCCCTATTTTTAAATGTGGGGATACAAATAATGCCTCTAATTATTAGACAATTATGATCAGCCCTCTCTTGGCCAAGTTATATGGTATTATTTTGGAAAAGAAGTTGAGCATTTGGCTTGAAAGTGAAGGTAAGTGGGCTAAAGGCCAAGCGGGTTTTAGAAGGAAGCACTCAACAATGGACCACCTCGTTACGATTAGGGTCATTATGGAGGAATGCCGCAATGATAAATCCAATCTCTTTTGTTTCTTTTTGGACTTTAGAAAGGCTTTCGATACAGTTCCTAGAAACAACCTATGGAATAGATTAGAAGAGCTAAATGTTCATTTTGAGCTAAGAGCGGCTACTATAAGGTTATACGAGAATGTAATTTCCAAGTTAAAGAGAAATGAGGGGAGGTGTAAAGATATTAAGTGTAATATCGAAGTTAAACAAGGTTGCCCCCACTCCCCTACCCTAGTTGGCATTTACATAAACAAGCTAGAAGGTTGTTTAGAGGAAGTAGGATGTGCTGACACAATCTTAGCTGGGATAGTCATCATCCTTCTTCTCTATGCTAACGATATTGTTCTTCTTGCAAGGTGCCCATCTGATCTTGATAAGAAACTTAGACTTCTTAAGGATTTCTGCTCTACCATGGGTATGTCTGTTAACACTAACAAAAAAAAAGTTATGGTTATCAAATCCAAGAAGGAAACTTACGCTAATTTTATGTATGAAAATAGTAACTTGGAGGAATTTTCTTCATACAAGTACTTAGGAATTGATATTCATCACAAGCTCAACTGGAACTATAGCATTCAGAGAAGGATTAATGGGGGGTGGAAAGCTTATTTTGGTCTTGAAAATAATTGTAAAACGGAAAAACCTTGTAATGTGGGATAGAAAGAAGTTCCTCTTTGAAACTTTAGTCACTCTTGTTATCTTATATGGATGTGAGGTTTTGGGTTGCATCATCTCTAAATAAAACCTGGAGAAAGATTGAGAAAATCTAGAAGCGTTTTATAATGTATAACCTTAAAATTAAAAGCAATACACCCTATCCTATTCTCCTTATAGAAGTGGGTTTTCCCCTATAGAGAACCTAGATATGACTACGCTGCAGTTGTACAAGCACAAGCTCAATAGCATAGGAGACCATAGACTTCCTAAGCTATCTTTAAATTCCAGCCAAAACCACCTAAGGCTTAAACGAGGTTGGTATAAAGACACTAGGGCCTGGTTAAATCATTGGGAGATCGACGATAATGTTGCATTGAAAAACATTAATAACATTAAAAAGGTTGTTACTTCTAAGTTCAAAGAAAAAATGTGGTGTGAGAAAGATCTATCAACTAAAAGAAAATTAAGATATTATAAGGAGGTCATCAACCCCACCCTAGAAGATCAAAAGTATCTCTCTGTTTTAACTAGCTCAAAGAGGAAAACTAATATAGCCAAGATTAGAACGAACTCTCATGAGCTCCATAGTGAAACAGGTTGTTGGAAAGTTCCTAAAACACCATGGATGGAAAGGATCTGCCATCTCTGTGAGAATATGAACATTGAGGATGAAAATCACTTCCTCTTAGAGTGCCCCATGTACAACCACATTAGAGCTCAATTTCATAATCTTTGTCGCAATACTGACCCTTCTAGCCTTTTAAGTTGTCAAAATTATAGTGAGCTCGGGAGGCTTCTCTCCAAGATTTTTGAGCATAGGAATAAAATCTTAAATCAAAATAAATAAATCTTTTCTTTAGGTTTGATAGACCAAAGATTGGTCTCAGTGGACGTTAACCACTAGCATCATCATCATCATCATCATCATATATTAGATTTAAAAATTCTCAAATTAGATTTGATATATCCATACTCATAAAAATGAAAAATTATAATAAATTAAAATTACAAATTAATATAAAATACAAATTCTATTTAAGTAATTAAATAATTAATTATTTTCTATGGATTTATTTTCTGTTGGTCATATTTATTGCTTTCTTTCTGCTCTCTTTCTCTGTTGTTCTTCCTCTACCTTTGTTATGGCCATGGGTCTTGTTGTAGACTTGAAACATCAACATCCAAACATGTCTACTATGGAAAAATTTCCGACCACTCAATCTAGGAATCTACCCCAGAGAAATCTGCAAATATTAGATATTAAAATAATCTGGAAAAAAATGTTTAGGGTACTAGAGATTAAAATAAATTGGAAAAAAATTACATTTTATAAAATTGTTTAGGGAAATATGGGTTAAAATAGTGAAAATTAATATTTTATAAAATGTTTTGTTTATAAAATTTAATAGTAAAATTTGAAAAAAAAATTATTATATGTTTTATAGAAAAATATTTATATTTGAAATTTTTTTAAGTAAAAAATATCATTTTAACACAATTTTAATAAAAAAAATTTGGAATACTTTTTAACTAGATTGACTTATTATCCCTTTTATTATACATGTCTCCTTAGCCAGATAAATCATTTGGTATTGGTATTGGACTGTAACATACCCCGATATCCTCACATGGAAATATAAGGAGTTACAAAATTTTTATACAAATTACCCACGGGTAACTATCCAAATCACTATTAAATATCTCTCACTAATCATTAGATATAATGTTCACGAGTTCATAGTGTAACCTTAGTATAAGAATAGTAAGGTGCTTAACCATTAACAACCACTATTGTAGTGCATTAACATAAAATTGTATGATTTGTAACCTTGAATTCATTTCCTTATCCATGAAGTCATCACATACTTGACATGATGAACATCACAACAAGAAAGGAATCAACATCATCAATCTGACACAATAATCAATCACATCATTGAACACCAATATACCCTAGAAACCATGTAGGGTGAAAACCAACAAACATTTAATTTTATTATTAAACGCTCGTGAGGGTGTTCACCCCTTACTCAATAGTTCATAAGGGAGTCCATGCATTAACCATTGTGTTAAAATATTACAAGGAATGTCATTTAAATACAAATTATATAACTTAAAGCCATTACAATCATTATGATAGCATTTACCCACAGTATTCAATCTTTATATCTTTGTGGGCTGGTTGTTCCATCAACAGACCAAGTTAAGCTCCATTAGCATACCATCCTGCAACTCGCACTCATCTACATGGATCGTCAATTATTTACATGCCACCATGTTAAAAATGATCTATCTTTTTCATAAGTCACCATCTTTTCCTGTCATTGATGTCATCAACAAGATTTTATAGCATGATTAGATAAAGCCTCACTCAAACAATAATCAATCTTTAAGCAATCCTTTAACACTTATTCATGTGCATACATGAGATGTGAATACAATATCACCACATACTTTCTTCTAACATCACTACCTTAGTGTAAGAAAGTAATTATCAATCATGTCAAAATAATCCTCTCATTATTATGACACCTCTCGCACATGCTCACATTCGTACAAGAAAAATCACTACATTCGTACAAGACAAATCACTACAACTGTCCAGGAATTCCTTTAATGGAAAAGCACACAATGTGCATTCGAGTTACTTAAAATTTAACAAAAGAACTAGCCCTTAAGTTATTGCTTTTGGTGCATTCAAATATAAGAAAGCTAACACAATGAATGTTTTTCCTATGCATGCAATGCATATAGTTTTACAAAATAATTTCCCAAAAGAATACTTAACACATACAGATATATCCTTTTCGAGGAAATATAGCATAATAGACATGCAAAAACATAGTTTCTTTTCCATAAACCTAATGCAATAAAGCATACAAATACATGCCTTATTTTCCAAAGGTTATACCAACATTATCTATCTATCTATCTATCTATCTATATATATATATATATATATATATATATATATATATATATATATATATATATATATATATTTCAAGGAAACCAACACATTACTATGGTTTTTGTGCTAATTTTTTCCAATGTAGGCTATCATTTCCCACATACAACTGTATATTCTTTCCAACGAAATATAATTAAAATCTTGCATGCATATACATGATCTTATTCCGAAAGAAACTAAATAAAGTAAGCACATATAATTTTTCGAAATTAATATAGCTCAATTAGATCTTCTATCGATGCAAAGAACATAACTCTCTAACACAATGAATATTCTTTATGCATGCAAGAACTTATCACAATATCTCTTTTTTAATGTACACAACACAAATTCCCTTCTTGGAATTACACATCATTAACTATTATTTTCATGTAAACATATACATAATTCTTTCTCAAAAGGAAGTTAATATGACATAGTTTCTTTATGTAGTTTCTCATGCATCACTTTCAAGAAATTATCATAGATAAACATCTTTTATGAATAAAAACTAGGAAACACTAACAAGGTTAACTTAGCCTTTAATACACCTAAATCAGAAAGTTGACATAATTCATCTAGCCATGTAATCTTTTCAAGAGGTTAGTCTTTTTAGGTAAGAACAATATATATAAAACAACATAGTCTTTTCCAAAGAAAAGATTATGAGAAAATAACATGGGTTCTTCATGATTTCTTTTCCAAGAAAAACTCATTAACTTATCTCCCAGTCCATGAAATACGTTCAAGAACTACCCTCTTTAATCTATATTCATTTTCAAGAAATAACTTGGATTTCCTTATCATTTCATACACCTGTACTAAATCCCTTTTTATTAAAAAGAGCAAGCATCTTATCTTTTCTTACACAATATGCATATATATAAAGACAAGTAGGGTTACTTACCTTATCTAAGTAGAGTTACTTATCTTATCTTAGTAGAGTTAGTTATCTTATCCTTTACTACTACAAACATGTTTCAAGACACATAATAACAATCTTTGCAAGAACTGACATGGTTTCTTTTCGAAAAACTAGCAGGTTTGTCTTTTACCATGGTATATTTCTAAGAACAATATATTTCTAAAAGATTAACATAAGAGCAATATTTTCAAGAAATTACATGGATTCTTTTCCGAAAAGCTAACACAGTAAGTTTGTCTTTTACCATGGTATCTCTCTAAGAACAAAATGGCTATTTTTCGTGAAAATTTTTGTTTTCTTTCAAAACCATAGGTAAAATATTAATGCTATAAATATATAATACTCTTTTATTTTCTTTCAAGAATATGGAAAAAAAATAGTATGAAAAATATTTTATGCTCTTTTATTTTATTTCAAAAACATGATAAAAGAGTAATATGGTTTTTTTTTTCTTTCCAAAGTACTTATCTTTTGTCCAACCTGTTGACCCTATTTTGTCAAACCTAACCTATTGACCCTTTTCCCTCAACACCCATATGTTGGTACTGTAAATATGGGGATATTTGGGTTGTTTGAAAAACAACTTCATAACAATGCGATTCCCAAGAAAAAAGCTGGAACGCCTCCACCCAAATATAATCCATACAAAGTGACTTGGTCTTCCAATCAGTTTTGTAATTGGACTTGGGATGAATACCAATCATAAATGGTTTCCCCCAGAACTCCAGTAGTAGCCTCGTTCTTCACATGGTTGTCACTGCTTTGAAATTATGGCAGCGTCCCTTTCTTTCCATTGTGACTCCCACTATGGTAATAACTGTTGAAAACCTAACTACTTCTTGAAAACTAATCCGATTAAATTAATAATATTTTTCATCAAGGAAAAAGGTAAATACATGGGTCTATGGATGTTACATGGACTGAGCATCCATTAATTTAGTCAAACTACTAAATTTTTAAAAATTTAATAAAGTATAACTTTAAACATGTAACACCTAGCTTAATTTCATTATTTTATGTTTAAAAGAATTTTATAAAGTACATTTAATTTTTAAGTGAAAAAAGAGATTAACCAATATTATTATTTCATATTTAAAAGACTTTTATAAATTACATTTAATCTTTAAGTGGAAAAAGAGATTAATGAATATGATTATTCGTTAATGAACTTGAGTCCTATTATATGAATAAAAGTTACATTTAGTAGTTGGATAGCTGATTGGTAAATAATTCCAAGATTCTAGAGTAAAAAGGAATAGGCATTTATTGACAGTTACCTTCCCTAAAAGGATAAAAAGGAAATCATGAGAAGGGGAAGGGGATAGAGGTCCCGAGGCCTAGCTTCTGAATATTACTGCTACCTTAAACTCCTTCTGAATATTACTGCTACCTTAAACTCTAGTGCAAAGCACGAGGGAGTTGAGGACGTAACCGCCTCTCTCATGGTTGGGTGACACAATCTGATGTGGCCCAACCCTCTTTCACAAGTGGTGACACAGTTTTCAAATTAAACTTTAATATGCAAATGTAATTGATTAAAATCTTCCAAGTCATTGGTAATAATTGAAAGCGGATAATTGGTAACGTGACACAATGGATTTGACAATGTTTATTTGCTGTACTTGTGGATTTTTCGACTGTTGTGACAAATCACCTCCGTAACCACGTACCTATCCTTGTGATCTGGTGTATTAACTGACCCTTATCCCGACTTTCGTGCCACTCCTTCACGTTGTGCGATAACACTTTTCCTGTGTTTGTTTTTCTCGCCAACTGAGCTAAGAGGAGGGTTTTTAAACCTCCATAGACTTTTCAAAGTTCCTTTAGGGTTTCACCAACGCTTCTCTGCGTCTCTGTGCGAGGGAATGTGTTATCTCTTCTCTCAAACAGATCCTATTCTGTTTTCGTTGCACGACTTTCTTCAAACACTAACTTTTGCAAACCCTGCAATGGCAACTTGTCACCTGTTTGTATGGTAATCTCTCCAGCGGTAGTTTTTCTTATTATTCTAGTTGGTTTTCAAAGCTGAATGCTCTTTCTCGCTTCTGTCTTCTAATTATATGATTGCTTGTTGTCAATTTCTCTCCAGGTTTGGACCGTCAAGAACACCTGTGGCTACCTACAGCTTGAAAAAAGACAGGTATTTACTCCTTCCCTATTTTAAACCTTTTTGCTTTTGTTTGAGTCCTCTAACTGTTCCAGCTCCTTTGTGAGCAGGCTCTGTCGGTTCAAAACCTGAGGTGTTCATCTCTGCTCAGCCCTCAAACTCTCTGGTAAGTTCCTCTATGATTTTTCTATTTAATTTTCACACTCGTTCCTGTTAGTTTGACTGCACATAAGTAAAAATGCCTTAGGGTTCTAATAATCAAGCGGTTATGGGTGTTGCATCCCCCCCCTTCTAGTTTGCAAGTATGGCTACCCTTCCTTCAATGATCAAACCCTATGGGTAGGGTCGATTCCTTCACTATGTTTCTGTAGCTTAGGGTTTATATTTTCGTTGCCAATCACTGGTCGGCTGTTAGACTTCTCGATGTATTTTATTAATGATACAAACATTCTTTGGGGCTTCGTTGTTTTGCTGAGGTTGTATTGTTTTTTTTTGGTTTCAAACCCTCGTTCGACTATATTTCCAATAATCTGTCTGTCTTCTGGACAGTTTCGAGAACTTTTGTAGACTTTTCAAATGACTATTTCGGAAATTTCTAGTAACAAAACTTCAAATTTGTTCTGTGTATGCGAACTTACCTAACATTGTTTGCAAATGTTGGCTGGTTCAGTTTTGTCATGAGAAAAAAAAACTCTGTTCTTCTTGCCTGTGTAAACTTCTCTACTATCTTCGTAGCCTTGTTAATAGCATGAAATATTTTCTTTCACCTGGACACAGTGTCTCTTTTCCTAACTTAATTATGTTTGCGTTCTCAAATTAAAATGCTGCACCTATAATAGTAGGGGAATAAAAATTCATTTTGTAATAATCTGATGTAAAATGACAAACTGGCTGAAAGGAATTACTGGTTGCAGATGGTTCTCAAATTCTGTTTTGTATTTTCTCTCTGATGGAAATCGAAACTTACTGTATGCTACTTTCTACTATTTATATTACTGTAGGTGATAGTTCTGTTTGTTTTTCAGTTGAAACTAACAATCGCACTATATAACTACATTGCCAGAATTATAAAAAGAAACTTCTAATTAAGTCTACAAAAACATTTTACTTCCCTAATCCTACTTTTCTCGTCCAGATAAGAAATAATGAAAAAAAAAAACGAAATTCAAGTTTAATAACCTGTCTACAAACATGTGTAATAGTGAGACAAATAAGCCATATTTTGTCTACTCTGAGTTAGATGCTCCGGCATCACAATCATTTTAATGGAATTAGAGATAAATATCTGATTTATATGGTTAAGTTGTAGAAATGGTGAATTAAAGATAAATATCTTATTTATATGGTTAAGTTGTATATATGGTTGACAATTCTATATTCAACTTTTATGCATGACTCTTTACAGATATTAGAGAATTATCTATTAAGTTAATTCTGTTACAGTAGTATTTATTATCTAGGATTATGATTAAATACTCTAGATGATAGAAGAAAGACTGCTTTATGACATGATATTATTGTGAATGTTGTAAATAGCCTCTTCTAACAAAAGAGTACTATTATTATGTGTAGATTCTATTTTATGGAAAATAGAGATGTGTGACAGTAGAATATGTATTCAAGAATTATACTATGTTTAGAAAAATATTTTTTCATAACATTATCATGTGATATATGTATTTGTATGTAATATACAACCTTTTGTGTAAATAACTACAGAGAATCATAAAAGGGTAATGTGAGAACAAATGGTTCGATGGTGTTTTTGGGAATAAAATGTATTCCAATAACTATAAAAATACATTCATATATCTAAAAAACCAGTGTAAATAATTAGCAGCATAAAAAAGGTAGGCATAGAGGTTTAGAACCCTAGTTCCATGGAAAATGGAATAAGGGTTCAATGTCCTTTGACCTCCTCAATGACTATATCTGTGCACTTAAAGTTGTACATGAAAAATAAAGACACTGTAATCTCGTAATGGCTATCAACACAATGAGTAGAAAAATAATTAAACATAATCAATATACCTAAATAATTGAACCCAAAATATGTCACGGGTTCCATCCTTAGAAGACATTATAGCATTACCTAATCAAAAAAAGGAATAGAATGAATAGTCACTCCAAACTATGAATTCTATATGCCATAACTGAATAAGATCTTAAACTAGAAGTCAAGAAAACATGTATAAGGAGAGAAAAACCAATACATACAAATTATCACAATCTCAAGAAAAACAATAGACTAGTGTATGGCGGTGTAGACTGGAGGCTAACTACATCAATCTAAAATAAAATAAATTACACTATCATCCTTACGAAATAACATGGAATTCCTTCGAAGAAGAGGAATATGGTATTAATCGTCTCTACATAAAAACCTTAAACCTTAACTATGAAATTGTCCTCTGTAATAATACTGAGAGAAAATCCCTCTAGTAGGAGCAAGACATAACATAGTTAGATAAGAACCAGGGTTGGATTTCAGTACCTGTCACAGACAGAGGGTTTGGCCCTTAGTAATACCCTAACACAGAGGAAAAGAAAAACCAAACACATTTGTGAATAAGGGTTCGGCTTACCGAAGCACTGTGGTGGAAAACCCGTGGAGAACTATTGATGTCCTCGAGAGGTCTTGGTCAACCATGACTCTTTCAAGTAATGGAACCCTAGTGCGGGACAATGAGCCCCAAGACAAGGAGAAAAAATAGACTGTGATTTTGAGAGTACATCGCACTGAAATGAAAACAAGAAAATAAGTATTACATCTTGTGGAGTTATTACCTGTGCTGAAGCTTATAGACAACTTGGTTGGAGGCATCCCTGTTTTCGGATCTTGTCGAGGAGGAACCAAAAAATCTACAGCATGAAACCCTCTAGCTACAATTATTCTTCCCAAAATTGAGCAAAGGAATAAACCAAAGATGAAGGGAGTTAAGTAAATAACTTATAATCAACCTGTGTATTTAAGGAAAATGGTAACCAAATTGAAGGTTTACCTGTGCATGAAAGAAGGCTCAGTAAGCTTGGTGGAGTAGCCCGACAAGTATAGAAGTTAAGCACAAAACTCATTCGCATGGCATTCACAAGAAGATATTTCATACCCGCAACGAGAGTAAATAAATTCAGATATTAGCAATGTTTAACCAGGACACGGAAACAATAACTGGAGCTAAGCTAACATTTATTGACCTGAGAAGGGTAACCCTCGTTGCAATAAGGAAAACACCAAGGAGTTGCAGAGCCACACTACCAGATGGTAGAGGAAAATGAGAAGCACACACAGCGTTTGGGGTAGGGTTATTTACCTTAACCCCCTCCATATTGGTATCCACCATTGCATCTAGGTTACGGAGATCGACGACCAGCATATAACCCTTGAAGTCTCGGCGACCGACATATGTCAGTAAACCACCATTAGAGAAGTTTCCAACTAATATTTAGGTGGCTGATAATTGGTTAAGGCTGGATCTCAATGGGAAAGTGAAAATGAGTTATAAAAATTGATTTTATACTAAATCCCATTCAGTGTACGAGTGCACGTGAATTTTTATGAATAATCTTAAGTTTAAGATGGTTTGCATAAATATAATGTAATGAATAAACACTCATTAACATACCTTTAACAATGCATAATACAATAGCAAGCTCATGTGCATCAATGTGCTTAATTAAATAATTTTATTATATAACTTTATTTAGATGGTAGTGACAAAACATTATTTTTCAATTTTTTAGAAATTATTTTATTAATATTTATCTCTAATTCTATTGCCTTTAAAATTAGAATTAGATATTTTATTGCAAGGGGATTAGTAAATCGACAACTGATTTGATGTGTACTTCATAGGTAAATATGAAATATTTACCTATATTTGTGCAGATTTTAGTAGTTACAGATATTTTTCATTTATAAAAAATATTTCATTAAGCACTTTAAATTATCTATTTTTGATTGTATATCTCATCAATTATATATGTGTTATTATTTCTACATTTATTTTATTAATTATATTTGTGTTTTTATACATGTATTAATTTTAATATATATATATATATATATATATTATATTTTTATTTTTATTTTTATGGATATATATATATATATATATATATTTAAATTAATTAGAATATTATTATACATTCTATGAAATTATAAACTAATTTTATATTTAGTATATGTATTTTGTAAAGTTTGAGTAGGAAGTGAGTGTATTTCTTGTTTTTATAACAAGTTCAAATAGACCTCTATAAATTTAGATTTTAACAATAAAATTATTATATAAAGATATACACTTTGATAAAAGAGAAAATCACA
Source organism: Pinus albicaulis (assembly GCA_034641835.2). Taxonomy (NCBI): domain Eukaryota; kingdom Viridiplantae; phylum Streptophyta; class Pinopsida; order Pinales; family Pinaceae; genus Pinus; species Pinus albicaulis. The sequence continues at coordinate 125,630 of JAXQQM020082991.1, forward strand.
TATTCACAAGAAAAGTGACGTTTATAATTAAATGTTATTTAGTAATTACAAAAAATCTTTTTTGAGATCATTTAGTGATTACATAAAAGTCATTGATATTCTTAGGATACATGCCAAGAACATCTTCTGAATTGATATTCTTATTGCTGATAGAATGTTTACATATTTTTATGTTTAAATGTTTTTATATTAATGTTTGAGGCCATTAGGTTGATCCAAGTAAAGGTGTTAACAAAAAATCCTAAGTCTCAAACTATGGAAATGAAAGGCCTATGGCCATCATTATCCTCATCAATTTAGCGATCAAATTCAAAATCAAAATCATGTCCATAAACATGATGAAAGTTGGGCAATGATATTGACACAAAAAATAACTCAAGTAGCTATAAATATTGATTAAGAAGGGTTAAGACACTACTTAATGGTCAAACTAAACAATTATTAAGCTCAACCTAGATAGTGTCATGCATAGCAAAAATATATTAGTTAATGGTAAAACCAAACAATTATTATGCTCAACCTAGATATGTGCCATGCATAACTAAAAAATACTACGCAATGGTGAAACCAAACAATTATTAATAAGTGAAATGCATAGCAGAGAATCATACGTCGGATGAAACCACTTCTCCAAGCATAAAAACTAAGCCAAATCTAAGAAGAAAATAAAGATTGAAGTGTACACAACAAAGTAAAAAAATAACATGAAAGACAAGGAACATGGCCACCTATTTACAAATTAGAGATGTAGGCACAATGGCTAAGCCAAAAAATATACTTTAAACCTAAAAGGATAATCTTAGCTACTGCAACAAGGCAAGGAAAAACTACTTAGGTTCACAATTTAACTGCACTTAAATTTGTAAATATAAACTAAATTTCACTACAAATAATATGATTGATAAGACATTATTATCATCCTTGGGTAGGATTGGATTCTCCACCACCATAATGCCAAATTACAAAATTGAATTCTACACCTTAGCAGTAACTTTAATTCATAGTTTTAATTCTAATTCACCATATTTAAATTAAACCATAGGGTCTAGCTACTATGTAGCATTTGTTTTAATAGTAATCATTGTAGTTGTTTTTATTAAATATGAAGAAATTTTATTTTTCAAAGTTTTGGTGTGTTCTAATTTCACTTGAATGATAGAACCTTCAACCAATGATAGAACCTTTAACCACTTTATTAATTTGCATAAAACTTATTTGGAACAAAAATGAAGCCTTGATTACACCTTCCAGAATATGGTAGAGAAGTTTAAGATATAATACATTTAAAGCATTCACTAAAACAAGTTATTCAACAACTATAATTAATTGATATGTAATTGATATATTAACCTAAGAAGTCATATAAACAAATTATAAAGTCTTAAACAAGTGTAATATGCACTGTTGTTGCTTAGAAAATAATTAATAAATATTGTTAAATAATTTTTTTTTCAATTTTCAATTTTTTAATTTTTAATATATTGTTTTTATATTTAACCATTTAATTTAAAACCACTTAAACACAAGAATTAACTAATTATAAAATTATAAAAAGGAAAAAAACCAGTGAAAATGGCAGGGAAAAAATATTAAAAATAAGATAAGGCCGAGTGGGAAATCCTAAAATTAAAATTCCAGAACTTAAAACTTATAAATTATGTAATATTAAACTAAAATCATATTAAAATAAAATTTCTTTCAAAAAATTATTGAAGCATTGCTCTTTGAGTTGTCCAAAAGTTGTGAACGATACTAAAGTCTTACTGCTTTTTCCAAAAACAACGTTGCTTGACCAAGACGGTGGAACCTTGGAGTTAAATTCAATTTTCAAAGTAAATATTTCGCCAAAATTTCTCAAAACATGTAGCTAAAACATCCCGAAAAATCAAAAGCAAATAGAACAAGATTGGGGCATCTAAAGTTAGCTCCAGAGACCAGAAACAATGATATGAAATTAAAATGAAAATGCAAATGTTAAAATCAACGACTATCAATTTTTAATTATCCAGTAAATATCCCTACGAATGTCTTCTTAGGGAAACAAGTGTAATACTGATGATTGTTCTCTATTAATAGAAACTGCAAATTTTTAAAAAATAAATAAAGAAAAATACAATATGAAAACTACCTAAAGTAATAGTAGTAATGGTTGTCCTTGAAATTTCTTTGTAAACAATTTTCCAGCGTGTGGCATGGTGGAGGAAAAGAGTTAAAACATGTCTTGAAATTGAAGTAAACAATGGAACCAAACTCCAAGCTGTGTACCAAGCCTTTAAGTTGAGTGCAAACCATCACCATCATTTGTAACTTCTTGCTTATAATCAAATAATTGTAGCATGGAGAATCCTCCTCCAAGCCAAAAATGGTTAGGATGGACTCATAGTTACAATGTTACATTAAGAGTCCTTTTTGAAGGAAGCATACTTAAGTTTTAAAGGGTGCTATGATTCATGAGTAGAACAAGCCCGTTCATGAGATTTTGGACTTCGGGTCCTAATAGAAATTGGAAATAACAATGAGAACATCAAGCTGAGTATTCATTCATTTTGACATGTAGAAATTTGGAATGAGTTCTTCCTTACATATATAGGAGTCTGTAGGATCTTTTATCTGGATGGAAAAACCATATAGATTAATAAAGTTGGCTATTTACACCATAATTTAGGTAAAGTTATTAGATCCATAAAAGCCTTTACTTGAAAAGGATATTTAAAGGTAAGACTTGGTGTAGATAAAATTTCCTTAAAATGTAGATTTTTGCCAAAAATTATGGTTATTTTTGGAAGCTAAGTCAGAAGTGGTTGAGAGAATAAGAAACAAAGAAACCCCTCAAGAGAAATTTCCCAAGGACAACACAAGAGTGAAGCAAATATTTCATAAACAAACTTTCACAAAAAAAACCCAAGTACAAATTCTAAGAAAGCAAAGATAAAAATTGAAGTTTGATAAATCTTCAGTCGTGAAAACTTTTTATAGATAAAATAAGATATAAGGAAAACTCCAAAATCCCAGGGAACATTCGATGGTTCTCTAAAGAATAGAGAGAAATTCAGAACAAAGGTAGAGATCGCATAATAGAGAGAAATTAAGAACAAAGGTAGCGATCTCACTAAAGATAATTATTAATCAAATCAATCAAGAGGGAACATTGGAAAATGTAATAAGAGAGGAAAATAAAATGGAAATTCTCTCCCAAGATCAAAAAAAACCCGAGGGATTGACTTGTTTTCCGACTTACGCATCTCAGAAACATTGTTAGAGAGCACTACAAGATTCAACTCCTACAGTCACCCATTCATTCATAACACTCAAAACATAACAACACAAATACAACCAAATCCTAGATGTTTTATGGTTTATAACCTCCATTCGCTTCTTCTTCTGTTCTAGGCATTTCTTGTGAGCTTCCTAAACATTTTCACTATTGTTTGGACCTGTAATGTTCCCAAATTGGGATTCCACATCAAGCTTGGAAAAATAACGCACTCCTTTGGAGATTGATGTACAGGAATGATTTTGCAACCCTTGGATCCCTTAGATCATCAGATCTGGAGTCTAAATCCAAGAGGGGAGCAAAAAAAAATCAAACTAGGTGTGGTAAACAGGTCTCCCACAACCTATTCTAGTTGGAAAACGCCCTACAAGAGGGGTTGCAGCTATGCAAAACAAGCAGCTTCAGGAATAACGCAGAATTTGATAATGTAAGTAGGAGGCCATCATATATAATAAATAAATGAATGTACATCAACAAATCCGAAGTAAATTGAAGCCCTTTCAATATACAGTAGATTACATGAGACAAGAGAGCAATATATCCTCAAAAAAGAGAGTTGCAACATATGTATATAAGCATAAATAGTTCAACAATGTTATTTTCAGGAGCTATAGTAGCTGCATATTACAACTCAGATCTATATCAGATCTAGAAACTACATAGTTTTCTCCACAAGATCCCATTGGGGTTTTGACCAAATCATGCATAAATAAGAGTAGATCTGAGATACAAGTTGCAGATCTGTAAAATGCTGTAGTAATTTCTGAATATTACATTTCATTACAATGGATCAGATCTAAATAGAACATGGACCAGCAAGCTAATCCATGGATCACCTAAGTGGAAGGCAAGCCCAGCACTAGAGATCTCTAATCAAAATAGTGATCAAAACACCAAAAAGAACCCCATATCAAAATAACAGAGTCCATCAATGGGGACAATGTTGTAGCTCAAATGACATAGATAGCCACTGCCAAATTGTAGATCTGAAGTAAAAACAAAAGAGGCACTCTTCCAGGAGGTTAAAAGACACACTCCATGAGAAGAGGCTCCCAAAATACACTAGATCTCTGCAGATCTAGACTCCCACTTGCTGCAGCTTACAAGAGCAGAAAAACCCTCAATGGATCAGCGCTGCAATTGAAAGTAGAGCTTGGCCTCAAGCCTAATAGTGGACCGATTCAGCAAATACTCCTCCAAGGATCCTCAAAGGAAGAGGTGAAATCCCTGCATAGGAATTCCAAGAACAATTCTCCATTAAACAACAGAGAATAGTATTTGTCAGCAGAAAAAATACTCAAGAATATGATCAATCAACAACCTCCTCTCGCTGCCTTCCCTCTCCTTTTATAATATGAGAGCCTTTGAAAACCCTAAACCACCTTGATGAGTTAGCTCCTTTCACATGAGGGGCCTCCTACTAAAACTGCGCTGTCCCTTTAGGAGATGCATTGAACCTAGACAACGCTGTGGATTTGGTCAAGGTTGACCCAGTCTCATAGCTCAAAACCCATTCACACCTGCAAGTGATTATTTACATGGCCCTGATTTAACTATGTTCACATGGGCATTGATTTATTTAGTCTACTTAGGAGTTTTACATGTCCTCCTTTATTCATTTATTCATGCAACAGAAAATAAAACCAAAAATGAATATTCCTCTTAGCTTAGGCTAAGTAGGAACATTACAGGCCCCATGACTGCCTTGCAAATCAATTTTTTTCTCCACAAATATGTTATATCCACTCATCATAAAAACAATATATACTAAGTGTTGAGCCCTGGTATTGCACCAAGAGTGTTGCAACTCTGAGGGGCTTCCCTACTTTAATTTATCAACTCGGGATTCATACAAACTTGGAGGTGATAGTGCTATATACAAAGTAGATGTATTATACTCATGTCATCCTCTTCCGCTCTACAAAAGGGTGCTACTTCTAGGGGTTCTCAGTGAAGTATGTCACACTAAAATGAAACTAAAATAAATTGCAAAAATGAAATGAGAGAAAGGAAACTAAACTAAATTGCTAAAAATAAATGACAGGAAAGGAAACTAATTTAAATTGCTGAAAAGAAATGATAGGAAAGGAAACTAATTTAAATTTCTGAAAAGAAATGATAGGAAAGGAGACTAATTTAACTTGTTGAAAAGAAATGGCAAAAAATAAACTAATTTAAATTGCAGAAAGGAAATGATGGAAAGGGAACTAACTTAACTTGCTAAAAGGAAATGGAAGAAAAAAACTAATTTAAACCACACTTGACTTGGCCAATCAGCTAAACACACCCTACTTATCTTATGCTCTATCTACCATGCTTCTATCCATGCAACTAAGCTCTCCATGAGTTAATTCTAATTGAAAAATCGTTGATTGCAGTCCGGAGGGAAAGGTCTAAAGGTGCTAGTGGAAGGCTTAACACACGAAACAAGGCTCAAAGGAGTGAAAAAGGTGTTTAGACTATATTAAAGTTCATAATATTGAAAATGAAAAGTGTGATGGTGGAATTGCGATGGAGGGACGGAAGTGCGATAGTGCGATATACAATATGCGATATCGCAATTTGCAATATCGTAAAGTTGAAGGAGTAGAAGAAGTGATGTTTGAGAGCGGGAGAGAAATGCAAAATGCGATGGGATAGAAGTTACGAAATGCGATATGCGATGGGGATTAAAACTTTGAAATGAGAAATGTGATGAGTCAAATGACATGGCAGTAGGACAGTTGGCAGAGTGCTTTAATCATATCGCAATCGGCGTTGGGAGTGGGGAAACGTTAATGGAGAGCAGATGGAGATTACGAAATGCAATTGCAAAAAGGGATTGCGATAAGTATTAAAGGAAAAAGGGAAAAGGTTTCGAAATGTGATTGCAAAAAGGGATTGCGGTAAGTCTTAAAGGAAAAAGGGAAAAGGTTGCAAAATGCGATTGCGAAAAGGGGTTGTGGTAAGTCATAAAGGAAGAAGGGAAACTGTTGCTAAATCCATTGTGATGCGATAAAGAATGTGAAATGTGAAATGTGATGAGATGCCGTGTCCATAGGTTCGGTGGCAGAGTACGAAAACGATATTGCAATTGGTGTTTGGAGCGGTAAGTGTTAATGGGAACCAAATAAAAAATGTGATTTGTGATTTACAATGCGGCGGAGTATGGAGAATTGTCGCAATTGGCGTTTGGAGTGGTAAGTGTTAATGGGAACCAAAGAAAAATTTGAATTGTGATTTATGATGCGGAATAGTATGGATGATTATCGCAATTGGTGTTTGGAGTGGTAAGTGTTAATGGAAACCAATAGAAAATTAGATTTGCGATGAGCGAAGTATGGAAGCGGGAGTTTCGAAGAGCAAAGGCGGAGGTTCAACTTTGATGGTTTTTTTGATAAAAATGGTGTGGCAGCTGATAAGAAGAGAAAAATGAGGGGAATAGAGGCACAAAAACAAGGTTCAGAATCGTAACAAAGAGATGGAGAGGAATTGGAAAATGACGCAGAGCGGCTGATGTAATATCCCCAAATTGGGACTGTCAGCAAGGCATGTATGAAAAACAAATTTTACAAAAATGGATTCTATAGAATTTGAAATCAGCCCTTGGATCCCTTATATTTGATAATATAAGACCCAAATCCAAGAGGATATCAAAAACAAATCAAACTAGGTGGGTTAAATAGGTCTCCCACACCTAGTACAGCTTGGAAAATGCCCAAGAATGGGACTGCAACACTGTGTGACAATACTGCTCAGAAAATAACGCAGTTCGGCCAAATATATATAGGAGGCCAATATGGAGGCTCAATAATTTCATTTCCATCAGCATATCAAGATTATATTGAAGCCCATACATCATATAATATAAACTAGAATAATTTACATGAAGAAATCCTCAAGGATGAGGTGCTGCAACCATAGGAAATAACTAAACAAGATTGACATCATTATTTTTATTGGCTAGAATAGTAGTATATTACACTTCAGATCTAGAGCAGATATGTGTACAAAAATTTAGATCTATATCAGATCTGTACACTAGGAATTCTCCTCTACAAATGCTCCTTGGGGTTTTCAGCTAAACATGTAGTACATGGAGTAGATCTAAGATCTTGTGCAGCCGATCTGCAAAATGATTCAAAAATTATGAAGTAAATACATGAGTATTCAGATCAGATATGAATATAACATGGATTAGATCTATAATCCACATATCACCACAGTGAAGGGAAGATTCCCAACACTAGAGATCTCTCTCCCAAAAGTGTGCCAAAACTCCTTGCAACTTCTCCTTTGCAAATAATGTAGTATAGGAAGATGGATTGCGTTGTAGAATTTAAGAACAGTTTGGCTTGATGCCAAGATGTAGATCTGATGCTCCAATGATCCATAACACTCGTGCCAATGGGATAGAAGCCTTTCCCATTGAAAAGGGGCACTATATTGGCCTAGGTCTGAGTAGATCTAGCCTCCACTTGCTGCAGCTTACAAAGAAAACCAAACCCTTAACAAGATCTGCATTTTAATTGGAAGTAGAAGCTTGGCCTTAAGGCTGATAGTGGACAAGATATACAAGACTCCTCCAAGAGCTACTCAATGGAAGAGGTGGAATTTCCAATCAGGAACACCTAGTGCTAAACAACACTATTTTCTGCTAAAGAGCCAAGAGAATGATATATGTCTAAACAGACAATATAATCATAAAATATCATACCATGAACAACCATCTCTTGTTTCTCCCTCTTCATTTTATAAGTTGAAAGTTGTAATATTCCTAAATTAGCATGCATCTAATAGGGATATTATTTTTTCTTTAAAAATATATTTAGATGAATAAATGTACAAAGGAGGTTAATCAAACTCCTAATGAAGAATAAATCAATTCCCAATATGAAAAAGGATAAATCTTGGCTATGTAAATAAACACCCTTATGTGTGAAAGGGGCTAATCATCTTGACTGGGTCAACTTTGACCAGATCCACAGCGCTGTATTGGAGGAGTGCTCATCAATGAGGCACAATGTAATTCTAGTTGAAGATCTCTTGTGTGAAAGGGATGAGTCCATTGAAGGTGGTTTAGGGTTTTTCACACTCACATCTTATAAAAGGAAGGAGAAGGAAGCATGAGGAGGTTGTTCATCATATGATCTTTTGATATATTGTCTGTTTAGACCATATATCTTTCTTTGGTTGTTTAACCTAGATTGAAAATATTATTTAGCATTGGAACTTCTTTTTTATGAGTTCCTCCTCTTCCCATTGAGTAGCTCTTGGGAGAGTTTGTATTGCAAGGTCCACTATCTAGCTTGAAGGCCAAGCTTCTCCTTTCAATTACAACTCAGATCGGGTGAGGGTTTGGTTGTCTTTGCAAGATGTAGCAAGTCGAGATTAGATCTATTCAGATCTAATACATTTCAATGCTCTTTTTCAGTGGAGAAGCCCTCTGCTCTATTGGAGGAAGTGTATTTGAGTGGATGAGCTTCAATTCTTGATCTTGGCATGTGGCCATTAGCTATCTATACCCTACAGTGCAGTTTCTATCCCAGATCTACGTTATTCTTGTATGAGTTGTTGCAGGGTGTTTGCGTGCACTATTTGGAGAGCTATTTCCTAAGTGTTGGGGATCTGCCCATAACTTTGAGAAACATTGGACAAGATCTACATATTGTATATTTCAGATCTGATTTTCACATTCGAAAACTTCAGTATTTCTGAATATTTCTGCAGATCTGCTTTCTGAGATCTCAGATCTACTGCTTATCCTTGGTGTAAAGCTCAAAACCCCAGGGGGATCTGAAAGAGGAGCCTTTATAGTGCATGGATCTAAATTTTTATGAAAATATCTACACTAGATCTGATATGTAATCTACAACAGTTTGCAGCCTAATAAAATAATGTTGTCAAGGCAGTTTCAGTCATTTATGTGGTTGCAACACCTATTTTGAGGGCATTTCTTCTGTATTTGTCTTGTATTTTCAGCTATGCATCTCATGGACTTCATTATACATCTGTTTTGCTGATGGAAATAATTTTGAAGGATATTTTATTTGCCTCCAGCTCTTTCTCTTCTAAAACTGCATTATTTTCTGAGCACTATTGTTGCAGTCCCTTGTTGGGCAGTTTTCAAGCCTTACTAGGTGTGGGAGATTTGTTTAACCCACCTAGTTTGATTTGTTTCTGATATCCTCTTGGATTTAGGTCTTAGATACTCATATATAATGGATATAAGGGTTGATTTCATATTCTGTAGTAGCCATTCCTAGAAAATGCGTTTTCCAGTCATGCCTTGCTAACAATTCCCATTTTGGGATACTACAGTGGTATGAAAAAAGCTATCTTAGCACAGCTTGTGCTTTGCTTATTGGAAAGCCAATATGTACTTTCATGGTGAGAAAATACCGATCAAGAAATGTGGGTACATTGAAGACACAAAAGAAAAGGGTAAGGTCCCTTTAACAGGAAGTTTGCAAAGGTGAAAGTTCTCTAAAACCCTTTCTCAAGCTTTGAATGAGCTGAAAGGAGAAATCCGGGGAATGAAGAATCAGAGACAAGCAGATATTTTAAGTTTTTCACATGAAGGAAGCCCCACTACTTCATATTATGGGTGTGATCATTCAGCCACGTCATCAGATTTGCAACGCTCTATCAGCCACTTTTTCATGAAGAAGAAAGAGAAGGAAGGAGGTGTGCCAAAGAGGGAGACTCTTGGTGATTATTTGTAGAAGTATGAGGCTCAATCTAAGGAGTTCAAAGATCACTTGAACTTCCAAGGGTATTGCAAGGTTAGTGAGGAAGGAAGAAGCAAGAAACATGGTGTGAGTAGATTCTTCTTATCTACTTTTGATGAATCACCTAAATGTCCAGCTAGGGCTTGGGTGAAGGAGCTAGATACCTATGTGCAGCAACATCAAGTCTCAGAAAAGGAAGCCATCAAATTAGCAGTGCTGCATATTGAGGGAAAGGCTTATGCTTGGTGGTTGTTTCAGTCTTTTTCCTTAAAGAATTAAAATACATCTACCTATGCAAGGTTCATTAGAAGAGTAGTGGAAAGGCTTGATGAAGGGTCTCATGAAACACCTTCTATGGAGTCTATCAAACCAAACCAAACAAAACTTTTGCATGGATTGGAAGGGTCCTTAAATTCAGTTTCATTTCAAGGGGATGGAAACTTGTATGATGTTTTTCCAAAGGCGAAGTCCCCATTGCATGAAGATCTTTCTCTTCAAGAGGAAGACATGGATATTCCTCCTTCAAAGGAAGACCAAGATCTAAGGTCTCCTTTTGATGATGAGGCATTCTCAACTATGGAAGAGAAGGCTGAAGATGATAACCCAGTCATGACAAGAGCACATATAGGACCTCATGAAGAGGAATATGGAGCACTTTCTCCAAGGAGAGAAACCCTTGCAATATTGCAAGAAGTTCCAAAGAATCTCACATATGGAGATTGTGGCACAATCCATGTGCAACATGTTCCATCACCATCAAATGGTGAGATCTTGAATGTAGAAGAAGGAAAGGAGGAGGGCAAGAATCACATGATGAGGAGAATATATCCCTCTCTGTTTCACAAGTTTGATGAACAAAGAAGCCAAGAGGATCTATGCAAGGAAGGCAAGGAAAAATCTGTCCACACACATACACATCCTGCTCTATGCCTTGATGTCTCTTTATAGGGAGGAATTCCACTGGGGAGACCTCCTGATGGGAGGAAAACTAAAGTGTTATCTCAACTATGGGTAGCATATGCTTATTTGGCTAAGGAGGGAGCTTTGGGAGAAACTAGCACAACATAGAGAATATTTCATGGATTGAAAAGAGAGATCAACAATTTTCTGAATTGGACATTGCTATCTCCCACTCAGTTATTTGTGTTGAAAAAGGAGAATTCAAAAGTATATGATGGCATGGAAATGATTTCATATGGAAACTCCATATATTTGGGGCAGCCAATGATATTTTCATTCACAAAGGAGATTTCTGAACATGACAAGAGGATATCAACACTCTTGCATGCATGGGCTACATTAAGGAAGTTTTGGAAGACAAGGAATTTCCAAGGAGAGGTTGACTTCCATCTACTTCAATCTTGTCTTGAGCAAGATCAACTGCAAAGGAGGTAGAAAAATGAAGTTGATAGTACTCCAACATGTGACTTTGACATCAAGCATGTCAAGGAGGAGAGTCATGTTGTGACAGGGGCTGCATTTCAGTATTCTACAATGCTGTCATTGTTGGGGAGACGAGATCCAAATTGGGATTCCCAAATTTTGATGGAATACTCCAAGGACCTTTTCACATGTAAGGTTCTTGATGAGCAAGTGATAGATGGTGAGTATAAAGTAGTTGAAGGACTCATTTATTCCCATGATCAGATCTATTTGGCTAGAGACTCCAAGCTTAAGGAGAAACTACTTAATGCAGCCTATGACCCACTGGTTTCATTAAAGCATATCATATTATCTTAGATGGATTCTTGCGAGAGAACTTCAAAGAGGATATTCACTCTCATATGAGGAATTGCATGGATCATTTTCTGGTTGAGAAGGAACATAACTCTTGGAAGAGTTATCATTACCACCTCCTTATTCATTGAGTGTGAGAGGGAGCTCATCCATGAGCTACCTTGCTGATTTGAAGCAAGTGTATGATAAACATTGTATTGCTGAACCTCATGATGTATTTATTATATACTTGCATTTTCTTAACACTCATGTGTAGGTCTTGGCTCCAAGAGGGGGCACTTTTGTTTATGGGCTTCATAAGCAACTTTGGTTCATGGAAAATGGTTATGTTGGCCATTATTTGGGGGATATTGGAGAGATGAGGCACTCTTCATGGTGTGATTCATTAACAACAACCATTATACACCTCCTCCAAGCATGCAAGAAGGATGGGGCAGCAAACAAGTGTTTGGGAAAACACTTGTCATATCCTATTATATGGCAGTTAGGAGTAAATTTGCACTGGTTTCACATGAGGGACCATTGTCCTTCTCCCTTATTGCATATGGCAGCTAGAATGATCTTAATTATGATCCCATATGTTGAAGATGTTCTTATATTTGTTGGGGAAATGGTTGGAGGAGAGACACACATGTTAGATGTGTCCTTGGGGAAAGAAATTTCCTACATTTTTTGCACTACATGTTCTAAGTGGAGCATGGGAAACTATATGGCCACTCTTGTAGATCACTTGTTTCTTTATGATGTGGTCCATATGGTTGATTGGAGCACTTGGAGCATGCCTCTCATGAGCAATTGGGAGGAGATTTACTATGAATTACCAAGCTGGGAGGTGATTCATTTCATTTGGATGATAGCATGGAGGTGGGAGTCCTTCATTAATGATGAAATTCCCCATGTTTGTCATCACTTCTATCTTGAGGAGGCCATTGATCAGCAAGGAGGTTTCCATATAGACCTTCCTTTATTTCATGATGAGAGCCATTTGGTTTATCTACCATAGGCCAACTTGCACACTTGGGAGGAACCATTGGGAGACAAAATTATTGCAGAAAATCTGAAGCAATGGTGGAGATTGTTGAAGAAGGAGGCCACAAGGAGAAGAGGGGATATTTTGCAGCACCCTTGCAGTTGCTTGAGGACAAGAAACATTTGGGAGGGGAAGACAGTAATATTCCTAAATTAGCATGAAGCTAATAGTGATATTATTTTTTCTTTAAAAATATGTTTAGATGAATAAATGTACAAAGGAGGTTAATCAAACTCCTAATGAAGAATAATCAATGCCAAATATGAAAAAGGATAAATATTTGCTATGTAAATAAACACCCTTACGTGTGAAAGGGGCTAATCATCTTGACTGGGTCAACTTTGACGAGATCCACAACGTTGTATTGGAGGAGTGCTCATCAATGAAGCACAACGTAATTCTAGTTGAAGATCTCTTGTGTGAAAGGGATGAGTCCATTGAAGGTGGCTTAGGGTTTTTCACACTCTCATCTTATAAAAGGAAGGGGAAGGCAGCATGAGGAGGTTTTTCATCATATGATATTTTTATATATTGTCTCTTTAGACCATATAGCTTTCTTTGGCTGTTTAGCCTAGATTGAAAATGTTGTTTAGCATTGGAACTTCCTATTTAGGAGTTCCTCCTCTTCCCATTGAGTAGCTCTTGGGAGAGTTTGTATTGCAAGGTCCAATATCTAGATTGAAGGCCAAGCTTCTCCTTTAGATCCAGTGAGGGTTTGGTTGTCTTTGCAAGCTGTAGCTAGTGGAGATTAGATCTATTCAGATCTAAGACATTTCATTGCTCTTTTTCAGTGGAGAAGCCCTCTGCTCTATTGGAGGAAGTGTATTGGAGTGCATGAGCTTCAATTCTTGATATTTTCATGTGGCCATAAGCTATCTATACCCTATAGTGTAGTTTCTATCACAGATTTGCGTTATTCTTGTAGGAGTGTTGTAGGGTGTTTGGGTGCAGTATTTGGAGAGTTGTTTCCTGAGAATTGTGGATCAGCCCATCACTTTGAGAACCATTGGAGGAGATCTACATATTGTATATTTCAGATCTGATCTTCACATTCTGAATACTTCATCATTTCTAAATATTTCTGCAGATCTGCTTTCTTAGATCTCAAATCTATTGCTTATCCTTGGTGTAAAGCTCAAAACCCCAAGCGGATCTGAAAGAGGAGCCTTTCTAGTGCATGGATCTGAATTTTTATGCACAGATATTCTCTAGATCTGATATGTAACCTACAGTAGTTTGCAGCCTAATAAAATAACGCTATCAAGGCAGTTTCAGTCATTTATGTGGTTGCAACACCTTTTTTGAGGGCATTTCTTCTGTATTTGTCTTGTATTTTCAGATATGCATCTCATGGAATTCATTATACATTTGTTTTGATGATGGAAATACTTTTGAGGGATATTTTATTGGCCTCCAACTCTTTCTCTTCTAAAACTACATTATTTTCTGAGCAATACTGTTGTAGTCCCTTGTTGGGCAGTTTTCAAGCCTTACTAGGTGTGGGAGATCTATTTAACACACCTAGTTTGATTTGTTTCTGATCTCCTCTTGGATTTAGGTCTTAGATACTCAGATATAAGGGATCCAAGGGCTAATTTCATATTCTATAGTAGTCATTCCTGGAAAATGCATTTTCCAGTCATGCCTTGCTGATAGTTCCCATTTTGGGATACTACAAAATTCTTGCAAAACCCTAAACCATCTCAAAGATTTAGCTCCTTTCACATGTGTAGCATCCAACTAGAACTACGTTGTGCATCTAGGAGGTTCATTACATCTAGAAAACACTGTGGATTTGGTCTTGTTGACCCAGTCAAATGTCTCAACCCCTTTCACACATAAGGGTGTTTTATTAAAGCATCCCAGATTTAGCCTTGTTCACATGGGGAATTGATTTATTTTGTTGTTTCACGAGTTTTTATGTTCCTCATTTATACATTTATTCATGAACAGAAAAGTAAAGAAAAATTTCATATTCCAATTAGCTTGAGGCTAATTGGGAATATTACAGTCCTCCCCTCCAAAATAGTGTTTGTCCTCAAGAAACTGATAAGGTGAGTGCTACAACTTCTTTCCTCCCTCATTGGTGACACAATCAAATGATAATATTCTACTATAAGCTAAGTGATCACCAATCCATCCATCCATGACTTGTTCCAACAAGGTTCTCATGAGATGCAAACAGCTCATCCCATAAGGAAACAATAAATCACATAAAACAAACATGGTTTTCCCAATGCCCTCCCTGAAATATAAGACATAAAGTACAGGGAGTGTAGTCATCCCATAGGGCACATGCATGCCTTCCCTCCTTCCTCCATACATCCCCATAATAAGTACGAGTACATCATCAATATAGGGGATCAAAACAATGTACAAACAAGTAGAAATGTGTGCACATGGAGGTGGATCATAGTCCCATATGTGGAACCAGCGCAGAGAATCCCCTGCCTGCATCAAATCAAGATGTGGTAAGTGCTTTTCCCACCACTTAGTTTCTGCCCATACCATCTCACCATAGCTGAAAGTGTGATATATATTTGGTGCCTTTGGGAAGCACCCATCATGTTGTAAAATCTCCCTTTTCCTACCAAGGGAGTGGCCAAATTCAGAAATATTTGTGGCCCATTGTCTGCCATGAGATCTACAAGATGCATCACTCCTTCTTGGAGTCATGTCTTGCATAAAAATAGTGAAAGAATACATACAAACAGAAAATGAAACATGATTTACATATGTATGTTCTTCACCCAAATTTCTCCTTATACAAGTGGAGTGGTGTATGGATCTTTCTCCTCCTCCCAAGGTAGGGAGAGTTGGCTGAAATAACTCTATCTTAGAGTCTTGTTGCTGCTCCAACTCCACAAGGTTCATGCATATTTGGCAATGCTGATATAGTTCTTTTTCAAAGCCCTCCCAATAGTAGCTTTTCAAGATGATGTTGTTGAGCTTCATAGAATATGTGTGGCTGAAATAGAACTCTTCATAAGCCCTTTGTAGTAAATTCTCCTTGAGCTTGGAAGCTCTAGACAAAAAGATCCTACCATGATTATAGATGACCCCATCAAGGATTGAATAGCTCTCCTCATGCAGCAAGTCATCAAGAATCATGCCAGTATGAAGATCCTTGGAATATTCCACCAGCAGTCTAGATTTCCAATAGGGATCTAATGTGCCCAACAATGATAGCGTTGATAATGTGTCATCTAAAGTGTCTGCCATGTTTTTTTTCTTCTCCTTGAAATTTCCCATGTCAAAGGTGTATGTTGTAAATCCAAGCTTCCTATTTTTCTCCTCCTTGACATCTCCCATGCCAAAGGTATAAGGTGGAAGGTTGCCATTCCTTCCTTGCTTCCCTCCTTGCATATGTACATGCTCAAAAGAAAATGGAAGTTCTTGGAAGTTAGTCTCCCATGGAAGGCTATCATATATCCAAAACCTCCTTGGTTTTGCCAAATTATGCATGTGTGACCACCATCTCTCATCATTTATGGAAGAGGATCCTCCAAACAAGTTTGTCTTTTGATTCAAGGATTGCCTTCCTTGCTTCATGATGTTGTCATCCTTCATTCTTGCAGCATATTTTCTTAGTGCAGTATGAGATGAGAGAATGGATAGTGATGTAAGGGAAAAATGCTTTCCCTCTCCTTGTAACTTCCCCATACTCTCAGCATTGTAGCATGGTCTTCTGGTGCTCCCTTCCTCCTTGGATCTATGAAAGGATCATCAACGCATGAAACATATTTCATCAAATCTGAATCAAGTGTTCTACCAGGTGGTATACCACAATATAATGATGTCTCATGGCTCATTCCCATGTGAACAACAGATGGGAACATATTATGACTGCTTCCACTGTGCAAATCCATCTCTGATTTATGTGTGGAAGTATCATGATAAGGGGAAATTGGAGAAACTCCCCCATCTTCTTCTTCATCTCCCACCTTCTACAAGATCTCACAATATAAGGTGCTACCTTTAGATGCAGTTAACTCATGAACACCCATCATCTCCTTGGTGTCAAGAGTATTGATCACAAAGGGCTGATCTATCATAGTGTGTGTTCCCAAAATTGGTTGCAATGTTGGAACACATTCCCTCCATTGTTTTTTCTCATTTTCTATCATCATAGACACATGCTGCTCATCCTCTTCATGTATAGGATCCTTGGGGCCTTCTTAAAAAGATAAAAGAGCCCTCTTAGTGGAAGCAATGGCTTCATCTCTATCTCTTAATAGAAATATATCTCCTCTTGTTGTCACAGCACTGGAGGAACCTCTCAGCTCTTCTTCTTTCTTCTCCTCATCAATGGAGTATGCATTATCAATAAAAGATCTTTTCTCTTGATCTATCCTTGAAAAAGGAACACTCATGTCTTCTTCTTGAGAAGAATGTTCTTGCTGAAGTGGGGCCTTTTACCTTGGAAAATCATGTAGCAGATCTTTAACCCCTTCAACAATGTTCTGAAATGGAGTTATCTTCATGGATATTTCCATCTCATGCAAATATTTTTATTTCTTGGGGTTAGTTTTCTTACCCAAAGAAATTTCAGATGGCATAGAATTAAATATTTTCACTATCCTCCTAGTGAACTTTGCATAAGTAGAGATGTTTACATTTTTCAATGACGAAGACTCAAATAACCACCAGGAATAAGCTTTACCTTGGAGGTGCAGCTGTGCTAATCTTATAGCTTCTTCTTTAGAAAATTGATGCAGCTGAAAATATGTGTCCAGCTTCTTTACCCAAGACTTGGCTGAGCTCTCAGGTGACCCATCAAAAGTAGGTAGAAAATTTCTACCCAAGGTGTGCTGCATGGACCCTCTTCTTCTCATGTTTCTGTTGGATCTTCTCTCTTCTTTGAGTTGAAAAAACTCTGGGAAGCTTAGATGCTCTTTGAATATTTTAGACTAAGATTCATATTCTTGGAGATAGTCACCAAGAGTCTCCTCTTTTGGTGTCTCTCCTTCTTCTTCTCCTCTGGCAAGGAATGTAGGCATGATACAACATTGTAGAGCAGATTGTGTGGTTGAATGCTCACACACATAATATGAAGTAGTGGGGCTTCCTTCATGTGCAAACCTCTCCAAAAGGTCTGCTTGTATTTCATTCCTCATTCCCCTGATTTCATTCTTCAGCTTATGCATAGTTTGGAACAGAGTTTTTGAGAACTCTTTCCCTTTCAATATTCCAGATAAAGGGTTTGGACACTTGTCTTCTTTGTCTTCAGTGTAATACATTTTTCTCTTTAGTATCTTCTTTTCATGAAAATACATATTTCCTCTTTCAAAGAAAGCACAAGCTATGCCAAGAAATTTTCTTTGATACCACTGTAATATCCCCAAATTGGGACTGTTAGCAAGGCATGTTTGAAAAACACATTTTTCAGAAATGGATGCTACATAATTTGAAATCAGCCCTTTGATCCCTTATATTTTATAATCTAAGACCCAAATCCAAGAGGATATCAGAAACAAATCAAACTAGGTGTGTTAAACAGGTCTCCCACACCTAGTATAGCTTGGAAAATGCCCAATAATGGGACTGCAACACTGTGTGACAATACTGCTCAGAAAATAACGAAGTTCAGCCAAATATATATAGGAGCCCAATATGGAGGCTCAATAATGTCATTTCCATCAGCATATCAAGATTATATTGAAGCCCATACATCATAGAACAGAAACTAGAAGAATTTACATGAAGAAATCCTCAAGAATGAGGTGCTGCAACCATAGGAAATAACTAAACAAGCTTGATAGTGTTATTTTTATTGGTTGGAACAAAATTATATTACAATTTAGATCTAGAGTAGATCTGTGTACAAAACATTAGATCTATATCAGATTTTTACACTAGGAAGGCTCCTCTACAAATGCCCCTTGGGGTTTTCAGCCAAACATGTAGTACATGGAGTAGATCTAAGATCTTGTGCATCTGATCTACAAAATGATTCAGAAATTCCAAAGTATATACATGAGTATTCAGATCATATCTGAATATAATATGGATTAGATCTGTAATCCACACATCACAACAATGAAGGGAAGATTCCCAACACTAGAGATCTCTCTCCCAAAAATGTGCCAAAAATCCCTGCAACTTATCCTTTGAAAATAACACAGTATAGGAAGATGTAATGCACTACAGGCTTTAAGAACAGTTTGGCCTAATGCCAATATGTATATCTGAAGCTCCAATGATCTAGAACACTCTTGCCAATGGGATAGAAGCCTTCCCACTGAAAAGGGGCACTAGGTTGGCCTAGACCTGAGTAGATCTAGCCTCCACTTGCTGCAGCTTACAAAGACAACCAAACCCTCAATAGGATATAGATTTTAGTTGGAATTAGAAGCTTGGCCTTAAGCCTGATAGTGGACAAGATGTACAAGACTCCTCCAAGAGCTACTCAATGGAAGAGGTGGGATTCCCGATCAGGAACACCCAGTGGTAAACATCACTATTCTTTGCTAAATATCCAAGAGAATGATATATTTCTAAACAGACAATATACTCATAAAATATCATACCATGAAAAACCATCTCTTGTTGCTCCCTCTTCCTTTTATAAGATGAAAGTCTTGCAAAACCTGAAACCATCTCAAATAGTTAGCTCCTTTCACATGTGTAGCCTCCAACTAGAACTGTGCTGTGCATCTAGGAGGTTCATTGCATCTGGACAGCGCTGTGGATTTGGTCTTATTTACCCAGTCAAATGTCTCATCCCCTTTCACACATAGGGGTGTTTTATTAAAGAAACCTAGATTTACCCTTGTTCACATGGGGCATTGATTTATTTTGTTGTTTTAGGAGTTTTTATGTTCCTCCTATATACATTTATTCATGAATAGAAAAGTAAAGAAAAATTTAATATTCAAATTAGCTCTAGGCTAATTGGGAATATTAAAAATGAATGAACTTCTCTGGAACTTTTGATGCTTATTACTGCAAACAACCCTGCTGATCCATGCAAAAAAAATAAATGAATGCGCGATAATACAGTGAAAGAAATACTTAGACTGGTAATGCAATTTCTTCCCTAAACTCAGAACTAGTGGACAAAAAACAATTTTTGGGTCTGTGGGAAGGTCCACCCTCCTCGAGATATATTGATAGAGATGAGAAGGGAGGTCTTGATCCACAGTTGTTAGAGTTTTCTTCTCTATTCTATTACTTATAAGCAAATGAAACCTATAGTAGCACACTAAAAGAAAAATTAAATAAAAAAGAAACTATCAGAAGCAGATCTACTGACAGCAAGAAAAGAACAAGTACAATAGAGACACTAAGGCACATGGATTGGGCCCTAACCCACACGCCTAGCTCTCTGAAACATAAATCAGTAAAATGAAATCAGTTTTCTCATTTCATGAAAGAATAGTCTCGTACATTTCTCAAAGTTTAATCATTGAGTACAATAATCAAGATCTCAATAAATTGCAGTAAAGTTCCCAATAGAATCGAATCCTTCCTTGCTCTAGATCTATTCTATTTATTCTATAGGGAAGCTACCAACAGCTCCCTTGAAAATAATGATTGAGTTCACTTGACTCCAAGTAAACATAGAATGAGTGCACTTTGGTCTTTGAGTTGCTTGGCTGCCTCTGGAATTCGAATTGTTAGGGAGAATAATCCTTGGAGATCCTTTGGCTGCCTTCAAGAGTTAAGGAGGGTGGAAAATCCTCCTATAATTTATCCTTGTTTTCTCCTTCAATTCTTTATGATAAAATCTTCAAAAATAATGCCAATTACTCATGATTGTCTGCACTCAACCTCCTATTAGGCACTCAGAGTATGTTAGCTTTAATCACTACCTATACTAGCATAATAAAACCAAATAAAAATGAAAATGAAAGAAAAAGAGATTTAAGAAGGCAAAAAGGTGACCATTAACCCCTCCAAATATTTCTAATGATGGAGCTCATCATCACCCCCCTACTGAAAGTTTTGTCATCCTCTGAGAAACTAATCCTCCTCCTACAGCTTAGACAACCCCCTTGAATTCCTGAGGAAGAAGTGTGGGAGCCCCCTCAGGGGGGTAAAACCCGTTACTCTTTTCTGCATTCTCTCATTCTCTTTCTTGTGCATATGTGTCCCCTTCATCATTTAGCCCTAGCAACAAAGGTGGAAAGAGCTTGAGACCAAGCCATTGGATCTTCTTGGCTTGCATGGGCCTCTTGTATAATGGTGCTCTTTCCAAGGCACCTCTCAATTTTTATGGAATATGGTACTCCCTATTCTTAAGGCTATGAGGGAGGTTGTTCCATCTCCTCTGCCTAGCCATAATTCACTCATATTCTATCTTCCTAAAAACATCGTCAAAGTGGCCTATTACATGTGTTTGAATCTAGATGTAGCTTTCAACTAGTGCATGGTCCTTTTCAATCTCACAACAGTTAAGGATGACTCTTGTTGCGATGAAAAATTATGGCATGATATGTAAGGGTTCTCTATTTATTCTTCTCATGACCCTCCATATCTCTTTTTCTCTAGTGTCCTCATTCATCATCCAAGATGCTAGAGCCATCAACTGCATATCCCCCATTATAGGATTTGGGTCCCAAGTATCTAGATTTTTCAACACAAGGTTATGCACATAAAACTCTTCCATCTTTGCCTGATCAACCATGTTAGCTTTCTTGTATAAATCCACAAATTTCCTACAACCTTGGAAAGGTAGGGATCCATGGGAGGCTAGAGTTTTTATTTGAAATATGAGCCATTGCTCCTTGAGGTACACAACATATGAGTCAGCAGGGAATCTGTGCTAAAGGGATTCTATGCACAAGTCTTCCATGGTGGCTACATGTTTCCCTTTTTGTTGCAATTTCCCTTCTAGTGCTATATTTTTTACTTGCACCATCTGCAACTGCTCCGTCAGAACTATCTCTCTGATTCTTTCCTCCTCTCTTGGTGATTATTCAATGATGATGAGGCTCTTGGGAGGAGATTTTGGCTCTTTCTGACTTACCCTCTCACTCTTTTTTAGTTCTGAATACATAGAGGTTTGTCTTTTTATCTTTTTTCTCAAAGAAGCTAAGGTCGCAACTTCCTCCAAGTTTTGAAGGGATTTTGGGCGGTGTTTTAAGTCTTATTCTTGCTCACTTTTTCTACCTTTATGACTTCTATCTCCATTTCCATTGCTTCCGTTTCTCCTTGGCCCTCTGTCTCTTCCTATTCTTCTTCTAGCTCTTCTTACCCTTCTTCTCTAAGGCTAGGAGTAGAATTATTCTTTGTTTGGGTTGCTATAAAATCTTCCCTTGGTCCCTTGATACTGTGTCTAATATGCAGTATACCTCGGAAGCTAGCTCGACTGCTGGTGATGTTGTTCTGCTGCTATTGCTGCATGTTGTTCAAATACGCAACCCAAACTCAGTACTGTTGTGCTGCGGGCTCCCTTCGGTCTCCTTTCCTTGAAAATCCTCAATTTACTAGTTTGGATGAAACGAGATCTCTTTTTATTAGATTGTGAAACTAATTTTAGAGTGCTTATGTAACTCAGCCTCAGCTCCAGTTTCCGTTAGAGACCGTTGTTTCCCTCTCTCTATTAATTCATGAAGGATTGTGTGTTTCCTCCTCTCGTTCTCATTTAATCTACTTGATTTAAATTTTTTTCTTTTGCATACCCAAGTGGCGTGAATTTGTAGTTCTCCCTAGTCATACTTCATGATGGTGGCCAAGAAAACTAGCCACCTTTCTGTCCCTTAAACTCTAAGTCTACAAATCTAATTATATATGGCTATTATAGATGCATAGCAAGGGGTGAGAAGCTATACCTAAGTTTACTTGTTTTTTTCAAGGCGTTTGCAGGAGCTAGATTGATGAGACAAGCGTTTTAGATGTTGCATTCTTCACTATATTATTGTTCTCTAAGTGAGAAACTTGTTGAATGAGTAGCTTCCTAAGTGAATTGCTAATCATTTCTTGTTGTTTCTTTCTGATGTAGATGTTTCATGGGGTGCTCAATATGCCATGGGTGTCATTCTCGTTCTCCTGGAGTTTGTTATGCAACTTTCCTTCTTGTTTTTCTTTGCATTCCATGAACAAATTTGTTTTTTAAGGAACTTCCTAATTGTTGTAGTAGTTTGTGGCTTGCTTTCTTTCGCTACATTGTTCTTAGGAATTGAGGAATATGGTGTATGGAGGTGATGGAAGGAGTTATATGGAAATGAATGGAGATAATGATGGGATGGATGGTAAAATAGAAGGGGAGAGAAGAATATGATTGCTTCCTTGTGTTTCCATAAACCATTAATAACATGCAAAAAAAAAACAAGAGATGTAGATGTTTTTTTTTTTGAAAGAAAATGGGCTGCCTCCATCGATGTTTTCAACCCAAAATCTTGCCTAGAGTGCCTCAGAGAGGTTTTCATCCATGGACCCTTTTTTTTTTTTTTTTTTTTAGGAAGTGCTAGAAACTATTGAGTTTCCCATTACATACACCTCTTTTCTTATTGAATTTATAAACTCTACCCTAGATAAGGGCTTCTTGTAAATTTTAAGCCTGTGAACATTAATAAGCAAGGGGATTCCTTCATCATCTATGGTCCTGATTTGAACTGCGCTATTATCAAAACATTTTTCCACCGTGTAAGGTCCCAGCCATCTTGTCATCAATTTTCCCTTAAAATATTTAAAACTTGAATCATACAACAATGCTCAATCTCCTTCTTGGAATGCCTTCTCCTTAATGTTCTTGTCATGCCATACCTTCCTTTGCAGCTGAACTACCTCTGTGTGTAGAAGTGCTTGCATTATGAAATCATCCAATCCATTTAGTTGCAACAATATCTCTTTTTGGGAATTTGATATATCTAGATCTAATTCAGCTGCCATCCTTAAAGTATTGAATTCAAACTCAACTGAGAGTAGAAATTTCTTAACATAAACTAGTTCATAAGGAGTGAGTCCTGTTGTTGTATTCCAAGTAGTGTTGTAGGCCCAAGTAGCTTCTACAAATCTATCTGTCCAATATTTTCTGCTGCTACTCACAACCTTGGTGAGGATGCTCTCTAAAGCTATGTTAGTTACTTCTACCTGGCCATTCGCCTGAGGGTGATAGGCAGTAGAAGTTCTATGTTTAATCTTGTGATTCTTCAAACGATTTTCAATGAGGTGAGAAGTGAATGGTGCTCCCTGATCAATGACTATTTATCTGGGGTATCCAAACTTGTAAAACACATTCTCCTCCAGAAATTATGCTACTTTCTCCTCGGTTGCTACCTTCACTGGTTTTGTTTCAGCCAACTTTGTCAGGTAATCAGTGCAACCTATGATATATTTCTTTTGTCCGAATGGTGGATCGATAGGTCCAACAGAGTCCATGCCCCACTTGTAAAATGTCTCAAGAGCCACATGAGGGTGCAAAGGCATCTCATCCCTTTGTGCGGGTTTCCCCATCCTTTGGCACTAGTCACACCTATTTGTGTATCTTCTGGAATCTTGGTGAAGGGTAGGTCAATAGTATCCTACCTGCAAAAATTTGTAAAAAACTCTCTTTGCAGCAAAGTGGCCTCCACATGGGATGTCATGACACGTAGAGAGGATATCAAACAATTATTCCTCCCTCACACATCTCCTTAGGATTTTATTAGGGCCTAGCTTGAAAAGGTTTCACCCAATCCATGCGAAAGGGGTGCTTTTTCTAATGATTCTTCTCCTCTCCCTGAATGAAATATTAGGAGGGAGTCTCCCAGAAACCAAGTAGTTGGCTATATCATCAAACCATGGTGAGAGTGCTGATATATAAAAGAGATGCTCATCGGGAAGATGGTCATCCACCATTCCTTCTTCACCTGTAGGGAGAGCGAACCTGGACAAAAAATCTGCAACAACATTCTCCTTTCCAGGTTTATCAACAATAGTAAAATCAAATTTCTGCAAAAGTAAAAACCATCTAATTATCCTAACATTAACATCCATTTTGCTCATTAAATACTTGATGGCTGCATGGTCAATGTGAACAAAGGTCTGATATCCAATTACATAAAGCCTGAATTTGCTCAAAGCATGGACAATGGCTAACATATCCTTCTCAGTGAAAATATAATTTAGCTCAACCTTGGACAAGTTCTTGTTGATGAAATAAATGGCATAAGGGATTTTGTCCTATAATTGTCCTAATGTTTCCCCTACAGCTTTGTCGGATGCATCATTGTGGATGTGGAAAGGCAAAGTCCAATTTGGACCTTGGATGATGGGGGCAATAGTCAACTTATCCTTAATGAGCTCAAAAGCCTCTTGACAAGGACCGTACCAAATACACTCAGAGTATTTTGCCAATAACCCAAATAATGGTGAAGCCATCTTGCTGAAGTCTTTCATGAACCTTCTATAGTAACCAACTAAGCCTAAGAAACTCCTAACATATTTCTGCTTTTGAGGAGCAGGTACCCTTTTGATGAGAGTGATTTTGTTTGGGTCTACTTGTATTCCTTCTTGGGATATCGAGTGTCCTAATACAACCCCTGCTTTATTCAGGCGTTCACACTTTTTGGGCTCAAGGAGAGATGCATCTCAATGCACCTTTTGAGTACTTTACCCAAATATGAGAGAGATTCCTAGAAGTCATCCCCATATGGTGTGAAATCATCCATGTAGATTTCAACAGAGTCATGGAATAAATCAGAAAATATGCTCAGGAATACTCTTTGGAAGGTAGTTGGGGCATTGCACAAACCAAACGGTAGGAATCTATAATCAAAGGTACCCCAAGGGCAAGTGGAAGTATTCTTATCCTGGTCTTCAGGGCTAATTTGAATCTGATTGTACCCACTGAACCCATCTAAGAAGGAAAAGAACTTCTTCCCTGCAAGGCCATCCAGGACTTGGTCTATAAAGGGCAAACGGAAATGGTATTTCTTGGTTGCTTTGTTATGTTCTTGATGAAAGAGCAGAAGTGTCCTCAGACACACAACTTTATTGATCAAGCAAAAAGATTACAGGGCAAATTACAAGAGTTTACACATGTAAACTCACACTCTCACATTCTCTCATTACACATTACCATGAAAATAGAAAATTAACCTATTTATAAGCTTTGTGCTCTAACTTAATCTAGTTATGGATCACTTGGAAAATAAACAAGTGTCCATTTACAATAAATGAGCTTCTAACCAAACTACTAACTTTACTCCTAACTTAGAGCCTAGGAAACGACTCTTTTCTAGAGTCCTAATCTTTAATAACAAATTTCTAATTCTAAATATCTCAAAGATTTATTAAATATTCTAGAATAATTATTAATTTAATATCTTAAATTAATAATTATTTTATTCAAACTTTATATCCTATGATAATATTTATTTTTGGATCATCTAACATTCCCCCCTATGATCCAAAGGTACATTACAACAGATACCAAGTTCATCCCTGAACTTAGTAAACTTTACTCTACCAAGAGGTTTTGTGAAAATGTTAGAGATTTGATCTTCTGAAGGGAAAAACATTGGCTTGATGACGCCCTTTGCAATGAGAGATCTGATATGATGATACTTGGTGTCCACATGCTTTGTCTTTGAATGGAAAACTGGATTCTTGGCAAGCTTTATTGTTGATTTATTTTCAATGAATAATGAAGTACCTTTTGCTGGAGGAATCCCCAAGTCCTGTAAAACTCGACGTAACCAAAAAATCTCACATACTGCTTCCCATGCTAAAACGTACTCGGCTTCTGCTGAAGAAGTGGCCACTGTACTTTGCTTCTTGCAACTCTAGGAAACTGCAGCTGACCCCATGTTCATTAAGTAACCTGAGGTTGATGCCTTGTCATCAATACTGCAAGCAAAGTCGGCATCTGAAAATCCACCAAGTACAAAATTTTTAGTCTTTTTGTAAAGAAGACCAAAATCTTTTGTTCCTTGGATATATCAAAGAACTCTTTTGGCTGCATTCCAGTGGCTTTCTAGTGGTTCTTGCATAAAACGTGAAATAATACTGACTACATAAGATAGATCAGGACGAGTGGTTGTCAAATAAATCAAGCTACCAATCAATTGTCTGTAAGTCGTGCTGTCCACTTACCCCCCCCCCCCCCCTTCAAATTTTGAAAGTTTAAGTTTTGTTCCATAGGGGTAAGGACAAGCTTACAATCCTGCATTCCAAATCGCTGAAGAATTTTTGCTGCATATTTATTCTGGGAAATGAAGATCTGATGTGGATGTTGGAATACTTCAACTCCAAGATAGTAGTGAAGTAGTCCCAAATCTGTCATCTTAAAACCTGCATGTAACTCCTTTTTCACCTGTTCAATGTGATCATCATTGTTGCCTGTGATGATCAAATCATCAACATACATAATGAGAATGACCAGATATTTTCCCTGTTGGTGCACATACAAAGTATCATCAGATTCACTGTGATGAAAACCAAATTTGCGAAGGTATTCATCCATTTTGGCATACCAAGCGTGGGGAGCTTGTTTTAATCCTTATAAAGCCTTGATTAATTTGCAGACTTTATGTTCTTGCCCTTTAACTTTAAACCCTGGTGGTTGTGTCATGTATACATCTTCCTGTAAGTCCCCGTTGAGAAAAGTGCTTTTGACATCCATTTGATGAAATTTCCATCCTTTCTGAGCTGCTAAGGCAAGTGTAAGGCGGATGGTATTCCATTTGGCTGTGGGAGCAAAGGTCTCCTCATAATCAATCCCTTCCTGCTATGCAAAACCTTTGGCAACAAGGCCTGATTTATACTTGTCAATATCACCATTTTGCTTGTACTTAATTCGATAAACCCATTTGCATCCAATAGGTTTAACATGTTGAGGACAATCAACAAGTTGCCAAGTGTTGTTGTCTTGAACTGCCTGATACTCATCAACCATTGCTTGTTGCCATGCTTTATGTTTTACTGCCTCTTGAAAAGAAGAAGGTTCAGTAAAATCATTTGCTATTAAAGCAAAATTGCCTTCATTTCATTTTGATGCGCTTGTTCCTGTTTTGTTTTGTTCATTAGGCCTTACATCTTTCAAGAGTTGAACTACCCATTTTGGAAGTTGTTTCTCACTTGTTTGAGGTTCTGAGAAGTCTCCATCATTGTAGAGGGGATTAATGTAAACTGATGTTCGTCGTTCAGGTGGTGAATCTGGAGAATCACTTTCATAAGAACTACTGTTGTTTGGAGACGCTGATGAACTGCTAGAAGACCCAGATGATTTTGTTGAAGTAGATGGACTGGATGACTCATCTTTAGAGGAAGGAAAATCAAGTTCATACCAATTTGGTGAAGTTGGTTGACTTTGCATATTTCCTTTCCTTTTACTGCCCTTAGTTTCTAACTTGTGAAGAAGACTTTCGATTTCTTCAGCACTCTTACTCTCTGTTTCATCAAAAATGACATCCCTGCTTACAATAAATTTTCCATTTGTCAAAAGACGATACCCTTTCTTTTCATCTGAATAGCCAATCATGGTGCATTTCAAACTTCTTGAATCAAGCTTAGTCTCTTTTCTTTGGGAACTAAGGCATAACAGATGGATCCAAAAACTCGAAGATGTTTAACTTTAGGTTTAAAACCAAACCAAGCTTCATAAGGGGTGATTCCTTCTAACGAAGAAGTTGGAGATCTGTTTCTTAGATAGACAGCTGTATGGATTGCTTCTACCCAATATGTTAGACTTAACCCTTTGAAAGTTAACATGGATCTCGCCATGCCTAACAATGTGTGATTCATCCTTTCTACGAATCCATTTTGCTGTGGAGTGTAAACATTTGTAAGATGCCTTCTGATGCCATTTCACTACAATAAGTTTTGAATTCATTTGAGTTGAATTCTCCCCCATTATCTGTCCTGAGAGTACCTATCTTTTCTTTGGCTTCATTTTCAACAAGTTGTCGAAAAATTTTAAATTTCTCAAATGCTTCTGACTTTTTTTTCAAAAATTAAACCTAGGTCATTCTACTGAAATCATCAATAAATAGCAAGAAATATTTGCAACCACCTAATGAACTTTGTAGTGGACCACACACATCACTGTGAACTAGTTGCAGCAGCCTGTTTTCGCGCCATGTACTTGTTGGAAAACTTTCTCGACTCTGTTTGCCATAAATGCAGGCTTCACATTTTGCATTTTCCTTATTGAAAGTTGGAAGTTCTTTAACCATCCCTTGTTTCTGCAATTGAGAAAGAAAATCAAAATTCAAATGTCCATATCTTACATGCCATAATATTATAGGTGAAATTCCTGTAGAAACTACCCCTGCAAAATCAGAATGCCTTGGAATAACTGTCCCTTTCATCCTTAACAATTTTCTGTCTTCATATCCTGTCATCACTGTTTGAAAGTTCTGTTTTACGGAATTAATCTTAACAAAGCCATCTTCCATAATGATTTGATGCCGTGCTTGTCGAATCATGACCAAGGACAACAAATTTTTCTTAAAGGTGGGAACATACCACACATTGGAAATCAATTTTTCTCCAATGTCAAGGAGAAAAAAATTGACTGCACCTTTTTCATAAGGCGTATGTTTTGTATCATCAGCTGGAAAGATGGAGTTAAGATGGCACTCTTGAAAATTCCAAAAGAAATCATGTCTATAGGTCATGTGCTGAGTTGCTCCTGAATCCAAAATCCAAGCATCTTCATAATCACTCTTAACATAAGAGGAAAGTTGGATTGCTGGTGAATTGAAGACATATTCTGAGTCATTATCATCTTGATCTTGATCATTTGCAAATTTTGCTGAAGGCTGTTGAAACTTAGAAATTTTATTGATAGATGTGCGACAATCTGAAGCATAGTGACCAACTCTGTTACATCAGCTGCAAACAATTTGACTTAAATTAGTGCCTCTTCCTTGAGACTGTCCTCTGCCTCTACTTTGTCCTCTGTTTTGAGATTGTCCTCTTCCTGGATTTTGTCCTATGCCTTGCTGAGATCCTCTGTTTTGATTGTTGCCTCTGCCTTGAGAATTGTTTCTGCCTGAATTGGAGCCTCTGTTGGAGTTGTTTCCTCTATGTTGACTGCGACCACGACCTTGCGCTGCTTGATTTTGATTAAAATTACCTTTGCCTTTGTTTTTGGAATTTTCAGCTGGGGAGTTGCTAGTACTGGCTTCTGTGAGAAAAACATCTTCACCAACTTTCTTTTTCTTCCCAAAATTTTTATCATGTTGAGTCAACATTTCGCAGAGTTCATCAAATTTTAGCTTTTCTAACTTTCCAGTTAGCTGTAGAGTTTCCAAAAAATTTGTGTAGGAAGAAGGAAGCCCAACAATTAAAAGTGTGACCATAAAACTATCATCAACTGCTTGAAAACCAGCATTAACAATTTCCTGCTTAATATTCTTAAGTCTGGAGATGTATTCAAGAATATCTCCTTCTTCAGTCAATTTTTGATGCAACAATTTTAATTGTAGATCAACTCTTTTTGATTGAGGCTGAGTATCAAACAACTCTTTAAAAGTTCTCAAATCAGACCATGCATCTTTAGCATTTTCGATATGGACATGCATTTCATCATTGACAGAGGATTTAATGAGAGCTAATGCTTTGGCGTTTTTAACTTCCCATTTTGCTAGCGCAGCTGCATCTATAGGTTTATTTGGCTTTACATCTCCATCACAAATATCATGCCATAGCTCATTATAAACAAGAGTGCTTTCGATGAGGCGTTGCCATGTTTTGTAAGACTTTGAGCCTTCAAGTTTGTCGGAATCAGAAAAGAAATTAATCAACTTAGACATTGTAGTGTTAAGACTTCACACCACGAATCAAGCTCCAAAAAATCAAGATGCGCAACACAATAGCAACACACGACGCAAAAAATGAACTATCGGGGCTTGGCCTTGACCCTCGAATAGTCGTCGAAACAGGAGAAAATTAACTGAGCTTTGCACTTGGCTCTAGTCAATTTCTCAAATATTTACAAGGCAAATTTCAAAATTTGACTTTTACAATGGTGCTTTTGCACAATCTAGTAAAAAAATTACCCCCCCTCAAAGTAAAATTACTTTGAGTCACACTGTCACTCCGTAAACAAATTTACAAAAAAAAAACTCCTTATTACTCCAAAAACAACACTACCCTTATTACTCCAATTAGAAAATATTACAAAAAAAATGCTACTTATTTCTCCAAATTCCTCCCAATCTACCACAAAGAACTTCCTTATCTCTCAAAATAACATTACATAAAAATATATATATATTTTATCACACTATTACAAAAGTAATAACACTTCGAGCTGCCTTTGTAAGATCTTCAAGAGGCAATTGAGCATGAGTAGCAATAACCGCAGAGGCTCTTAAAAACAGCTCAACAGCTCAAAAAAACAACCAAACAACAGCTCCAAGAGTACAAAAGGCAATGTACAGTTCATGCGCTGGCATTCAAACTGGTTGGAATGCAGGTTTCAAAATGCAGAAAGCGATGTCACAAATTGATGGTTCAAAGGCAGCTTCAAAATGCTGGTTCTGGTCCACAATCTTTTGGGGGAAATTAAATATTGTAAAACGTTGTTTTCAAATGTTGATTCTATTCATAAAAACGTTGTTTCAAAATGCTGGTTCTAATCATTTAAAGGCTATTTCAAAAAGTGCAGACAATGAAAGTGTAGAAGTCGATGCCAATTAAAACGTTGTTGATGCCAATTAAATGCTGAATTAGAAGCCAATTAAACACTGGATTGATGCCTATCAAACGTTGTTCCAACTATTTAAAACTCTGTTTTCAAAAACGCTGGTTCGTTGCAGAAAATGCTGGCAAACTATAAAGTGCAGAACGCTGGCTCAATTTAAACATGCAGAATGCTAGTTCTATTCATAAAAATGTTGTTTCAAACGATGTCAAACGCAGAAAATGGGCTGAACGCTGGTTATTAATCAATGCAGAAATCAACGCTGGTTATTGCTGGAGTCGAAACGCTGACTGAATGTAAAATGTTTGAAGCGTTGTTTGAACACTGGTTTGAATGTTTGAAGCGTTGTTTGAATGCTTCAAAATATTTTAAAACGCTATTTGATTCGATTACAGATGACCCCACATGAAAGCACTTTTAAAAAATCAAAATATACAGCACCTTCCTCTAAATCGATTTGCAGAATCGGTGTTTTCATGAAAGGATTTAAAAAAAATTAAAATATACAACGTTGTATACAAACTTCTTATAAACTAATTCAATCCAAAAAAAATAAACCCTATGAGTAAATGGCAAGAGCCCTCTTTTTTTTTTTTTGTTCACTCAAACAATTTAAAAAAAGTCACACAGATTTGCAGTGGCTCCTTTAAAAAATGATTTTATAATTTGTAGATCTAAAATCAATAAAAAAATTTGCAAATTTCATACCAATCTTTTGCCGATCACTTCAACGGAGTTGAGTTTTCCACGACCTGATAGAGCTGGAATCTCCTCCTCACAGCGTTACCGTGGCTCTGATACCACATGACAGAGCAGAAGTGTCCTCAGACACACAACTTTATTGATCAAGAAAAAAGATTACAGGGAAAATTACAGGAGTTTACACATGTAAACTCACACTCTCACATTCTCTCATTACACATTACCATGAAAATAGAAAATTAACCTATTTATAAGCTTTGTGCTCTAACTTAATCTAGTTATGGATCACTTGAAAAAATAAACAAGTGTCCATTTACAATAAATGAGCTTCTAACCAAACCACTAACTTTACTCCTAACTTAAAGCCTAGGAAACGACTCTTTTCTAGAGTCTTAATTTTTACTAACAAATTTCTAATTCTAAATATCTCAAAGATTTATTAAATATTCTAGAATAATTATTAATTTAATATCTTAAATTAATAATTATTTTATTCAAACTTTATATCCTATGATAATATTTATTTTTGGATCATCTAACAAGTAATTTTAAATTAAAATTTAATATCAATTGAATTGTCTTAAATATTAAATTTAAGACAGAAAGAGTTTGAGACAAAAAGTGTTTTAAAACAAAACTTTATATTTAAGACAAAAACACTTTGAGACAAAAATATTTTAAGACAAAAATAGTTTAAGACAAAATATTTTAAGACAAAACGTTATATTTAAGACAAAAACATTTTAAGACAAAATATTTTAAGACAAAAATATTTTAAGACAAAACTTTATATTTAAGACAAAAATTGTTTGAGACAAAAATGTTTTAAGACAAAAACAATTTAAGACAAATATTTTAAGACAAAAATTTATATTTAAGACAAAAACAACTTGAGACAAAAATATTTTAAGACGAAACTTTATATTAAGACAATGGCCACTTAAGACAATGGAAATTAAGACGAAATTAATTTAAGACAATCAACAAGTAAGAAAAAACCATATCAATCGAAGGCAATATTATCTAACATGACTTGAAAAATTGACTCTAATAGTGCACCCTAAGTCTACCAACGTGTAGGCTACTACTGTCTCGCCCTATATTGAGGTTTCTATTTCACTTATCATTCATGTTATCTTATATAAAGACAACAATTTGTTGGACTCTTTGTTTTGGTGGGGTAGCTGACTCTAAAGAATGTGACAACTTTTCCTAGCAATATTTCTCAGACATCAATCCCAACCCTTATGTCTCTTCGATCTCTATTTATATTATTAGAGACAACTTTTATGTTGTTTCATTTGACACTACTACACAGAGGGGGCTTTTAAGATAAAAGAAATATTTTGTCTTGAAATTTTTGATATGAGGTGCTAGTAAAAAAGGAAAAAGTAAAGGATTAGGGTTTTTCCTTTATGTTATTGATGGGTTCTTCAGGAAGCAGAGTGATGGAGGCCAAAAACAACTAATGGAATTTAGGTCAATGGAGGCCGACAACAGAGGTGCTTGGTGAGAGGAGTTACATACGCACTTTCACTGAACATGGATAGGCAATAACATAGTTGGAGTACCTTTTGGGGTCTCCATCGATAGTGTTTTAATTTGTGTTTCTTGACTGCTTCACTTATTTTGAACATTACTTATATTTGTTGGTTGCTGCTATGAATACATTGTTGTGCTAAAACTTTTGACGGTCATTGACAACATGGATTAGATTCACTTAAAGGATGGTGGAGACAAATTACAAAATATTTGCTGGTAGACAATATGCAATTTCTACGACAAATTTTACGAGAAGCTGACACCGAGGATAAAAGATAGGATTTTGGAAGCATTAGTCACAAAATTCACAAGGGAGGTAATTTTGGTTGTAAGTGTGGAGGTAGATGGATTAAATGTAGCATTTACTGGTGCAATTACTGGTGTTTTTTGGTGCAATGCATCTATGCATAATTATCCGAGCTAGATTTAGTTTTTATCCTGATTCTAAATGATATCAAGGATCTCTACTGGTTATTTTGTTTCAAGGTACACTAATAACAATTTATTTTCCACTCTAGTTGTTGATATACTATGTGGTCTATTTGAGA
Organism: Pinus albicaulis; assembly: GCA_034641835.2. Classification (NCBI taxonomy): domain Eukaryota; kingdom Viridiplantae; phylum Streptophyta; class Pinopsida; order Pinales; family Pinaceae; genus Pinus; species Pinus albicaulis. The sequence continues at coordinate 159,753 of JAXQQM020082991.1, forward strand.
CACACTAGCTGGTTGTTTACATGGTCTTTCTTCTGAACCTTTTCTCCTTTGGATCTTCATGCTCCTTCCCTGGTTTGGGAATGGTCAATCAGGGGATTTTCGAGGATCTTAGCTGCTAAGTGTTGTTCTTTTCTATGGTCTATCTGAGACATACTGGCTGGTTGTTTTACATGGTATTTCTTCTGAACCTTTTCTCCTATGGATCTTCCTTCTCCTCTCTGGGTTGGGATTCGTCGATAGGAGGATTTATGAGGATATTTACTGCTACATAAGTGCATTAATTTTGATTGGTGGAGTTGGTAACATATTTCAATTTTGAATTCGATCACGAAGGAGTCTCTTGGGGTCATTAATTGGTCTAGGGGGTATTTATTTTCCAAGTCGGTCATTCATTATATGAGGGACATTCCATTAATGGTTTGCACCATCATTGAAGATATTTGTCGAATGTGTGATTGATTAGATTTTATGAAGGAAATTGGTCGATGATGATTGACCATTCTATTTTATTTGAAGGGGTTTCCTAGTGGATTGATTTGGTGACAACCTACATCGAGTGGTGTCAATAATTGATAAGTGACATTAATTTACCTTATCTACATATTTTATCAACGTTTTTTCAAACACTACTACATAAGGTGTTTTTTAGTAATGCTCTCTACTTTGGTGCACATATAGGCGAGATTGCAGAGTGTCAATGGTGTCCATTGTACAACTGACCTTTACATCTATCGGTAGGATTTCACTTGATATTGAAGGAAACTGGGGTGGTGATGCGCCATTACTCGATGTGTTGGTACATGCGACTATTGAGGCGGAGAGTCATGGTTGCCCCAAGTCAGGAGTCTATCCCTTTGGGACATATTCTGTACATGCAACTATACATGTGGATTTGAATGTTTGGGTATCCCCACTGGTTATTGAACCCAATTTCGTAATCAATGGAAATTTCTTTTCCATCATTCGTGGAAAAAGAAGGAAGTCAATTAAGGTTGATTTGGATTATCAATAACTTGTTTTTAATTATGATGTTTTTTGGGTCCGGATGGTAGGATTACAACAATGAGATTTGGTGGGTAAGTGGTTTTATCTATGAATGGTTGGGTCTCAGATGGCGTCCTGGGTTAAAGAACATTGGTACCCTATTCCTAAGTACCCTCCTATTTTCAACATTTTATACAATCAATGGTTATGCTTCCACTTTATTAATGATGGAAATGTTGTGAAGAATTTGGGATCATATTGGGTTCATGGTTGTGGTTTCCTCTCTTTAAATCACTGACATGTGGGATTTGATCCATAACTAGAATTTCCACGAAAGAAATTGGTTTCAAGATAAACTCTTTGGTTTACCGCTTGGGTCATGTGTGTTAGGGTCATAAGTTTTATTGTAAAATGTTTTTCCTTATCCTTTAATTTTCAGTTTTGAGTATTTGAGCCTCTGACTACTGCTGCTTCCATGGCCTCTAGATCGTTGTTTGACATCTTTGATTTTCCTACATGAAGGGTTCATTCAAATTCTGAAAGAGTGTCAAGTCAATGGGAGTCATGGTCGCACATGTTTTTGTCATGTCAAGTCAAAAGGGGTTTAGTCATTTTTCTATCATAATTGTCTAAATTGAGCTCATTTGCAGTCAGAGTTCTAATGGTTACAAGGTATGGTCATTTGAAACATCCTACAATTTTATCCCTCATTCTTATTTACCCTATGCTTATTCATTTCACCTCCTATTTCTCTATTTACCCATTTACCTGCCATTCATCCCCCTTCATATAAATTTACATCCTACACCCTTCCCATATACCATTAACCTATCATCATATTACATTCATTTTATTTCCCCCTTTCATTCTAAACCATTCCCTATTTTAACATTACCGTTTCCCATACTCATCATATAACCCTCATGCATAATACCCCATTCTCATATATAAAACTCCCATACCAAAGGGATATCATACCCCTTATACTTAATCATTACCTATGCTATGATTCACATGCCAAGTCAGGTGGAGCACTCCAAAACATTAGGTCAAAGCATCACAATGCTACTTAGATTTGCTTGCTTCACAGCGTTGTGCATACTTTATTTTTGACACCCTTTTGAAACGAAAATTCCGACCACATAAAGGAAAATTATGGAAAACTAAGAGAGGTTGTTCTTAAAGATGGGCCAAATTACAAAAATTTCTTCCATTTTTCATACAGGTGTCACATATCAGGCATTATGAATGCATCTTTAAAGCTCATTTTTTGTAGTTTGTAAATTTCCTGTTTTGAGCCATGGTTTTGCAAATAATTTGTGAGAAGACAAGGAAGGAATTGGAGAAACGGAGAGAGGTATTTCTTCCCAACACTATCATATAAAATAACCTCCTTTAGTTTTGAAAAATATGTTACGGTTTGGGAGATATACCCAAAACAAAGTGTGTTACGCAGGTGTTGCGTAGGCGTTGTGCAGGTGTTGTGCAACCCTTGCCTACGGAGTCTCACTCATGTTTTGGAAATTTCAGAGATTTGAGAGGTCATATTGATTTACACTTGGATTCCATCTCATCCTATCCTTCATCAAATAGGTGTCAACCATAAAGGAAAGATGACTTTGTGCCACCCAGTCGCTGCACAGAGTCGTTAGTTCATTGACAACTTTTCTATGATTTTATGTTGTTTCTATTTTCTTTACTCAAGATGAATGAGATTCGAATATAAACATGGTTTCAAATATTTTTTTTCTTTAGGGTGAAGTTAAGTATTTTAGGATTTCATTTCTTATTTTTGAAAAAAGTGTAAACAACTATAATGTTTCTATTTTCCAGTTATGATGTTTCTACTTTTCTAGTTGGTGTTGATCCTCTCCATGGATCGAACATATTTTGTATTCAACTGCCTATTACACTATGATATTCTACCTATATAATGAATAGAATTAAATGAAGAAAGGGTTGCTTGGTTGGTTTGGCAAAAGACTTTGCAAGAGTGTTATTGTGTTCTGATATTAATAAAATTTCCATACACGAGGCCACTTGTTGTTGAATCCCCCATTGATTATTCCAGGTAAAGATACTATTGTCAACCTCCACTAGGCTATAAGGAAGAAATTGTTTCTTGAAAGTGTTCTGCATCTGCATATAACCTTCAAATATCGCCCTTCTTCTCATCAAGTAACTTGATAATATTAAAGTCGCTTCCAATAACCCATGGATAGGGATATATTAGGGAACCTGTTTGCAATGTAGAATTAAAAGTCCATGGCTTATCATGTAGTAAATTTAGGTAAATGTGTTCGATAAGTGATAATATTCTTCTGATACCGCAATCTAGAACTTGACTATTAGAATGCGAAATGTAGCGAATCCCATTTAACCCCCTAAACCATAAAACTCTAAACCCTTAACCCCTAACCCTTTAAACATTAATTCCCAAACCCTAATCCATTTAACCCCCTAAACCTCCAAACCCTAACACATTTAACCCTAAAACCTAAATATTTAAACCCTTAACCCCTAACCCCTAAAACCTTAACCCCTAACCCATTTAAGCCCCTAAACCCCTAAACCCCTAACCCATTTAACCCCCTAAACCCTTAACCTTAACCCATTAAACCCTAATTCCCAACCCCTAACCCATTTAACCCCCTATACCCCTAAACCCCTAACCCATTTAACCCCCTAAACCCTAAACCTCTAAACCCTAACCCATTTAAACCCTAAACCCTAAACCTCTAAACCCTTAACCCCTAACCCCTTCACCCCTAACCCATTTAACCCCCTAAACCCCTAAACCCCTAACCCATTTAACCCCCTAAACCCTAAACCTCTAAACCCTTAACCCCTAACCCATTAAACCCTAACTCTTGACCCCTAACCCATTTAACCCCCTAAACCCCTAAAACCCTAACCAATTTAACCCCCTAAACCCTAAACCTCTAACCCCTTAACCCCTAACCCCTAAATTCTTAACTGCTAAATCTCCTAAACCTCTAAATCCCTAACCCATTTAACCCCCTAAACCTCTAAACATCTAACCCCTAACCCCTAACCCCTTAAACCCTAATTCCCAACCCTTAACCCATTTAACCCCCTAAACCCCTAAAACCCTAACCCATTTAACCCCCTAAACGCTAACCCCATTAACTCCTAATGAGACTTAACCCCTAAAATCATTAACTATTAACCCAGTTAAGGATCATCGAGTTAATTGATCAATCAACCAAAAATAGATCATGCATGCAAGGAATTCGAATTGCTCAAGTGTGGTGGAGATTCCAAGCCAGTGTAACATCAGTTGTAGACTAGTCTTTAGTGTACAAGTGTTGCATGCAATCAGAGATCAATCCTTGGGAATTACACAATCAATTTGGAGGAAATTCCTAAAAAATAGGGGCCAATTTCCTTAGGATTTGCGCAAGGAAATAGGAGCTTAGGTGGAGGTATAAATTGATTAAGTCTAGGTCATAACTTCTCATTGAACATAAAGAACAATTATTCTTTTGCAAGTTGAGCTAAGAGCAAGCTAGCAATCGTAATAGATTCTCTATTCATTTGATTAATGCAAGCAAGCTTAAGGGGTTTTTACGAGTTGGTTTCCCCTAGATAAATCTGTGTACTTGTGTATGTGATTGATGCATGTTTGTGAATGTTGTTCTAAAATGTGAATTAATTTCTGTAGAGTAGTAGAGTAGAATCATGTCTCTTGATTTAGATTAAATTTCTTGAGCAGTTGAGGAAGACGAACCTAGACTGGGACAACTGAGGGCACATCCACTTCTAGGTCAAATTCTAAAGTCCATTGAGTTATGTATGTGTTTCCCAACCCCATGGAATAGGGTCTATTGTGAAAAATAAAATCTCTCACTTTTTTTTCCCCAAACAAGAAGGCATAGAGTCCTCAACCACAAAAATAATGAAAGAGATGAACTTGAACCACAACCTTCCAATTCTTCACTCTCCACAAGTCTATTGATATTAGAATTGGCCATGGTCCAATAAATTTCCCTTCTAAACCATGTTCCACCAAAGCAAAGGCTTTAAGATATAAATTGCATGGAGTGATTCACCATAGGGTTATCATGATTTTTCTCAACAAAACATAACGTAATGGATTTAAGCATAGATAAAGGTTGAAGAGATGAAGCAAGGACCTTGAAGGCTATCGCCTTAAAAAGAGAGGGATGCAAGAAGAATTTACACTCCTTTTCCTCTTAGATATTTCTCTAAAAGGGATGAATCAATAAGAGAAAAAGTCATGGGTAAAAGAGAAAATGAAAGATGGTTTAAAAATAACATGTTCATAAGTATAAAATTGTAATATATTAAAATTAAATTAAACATCTCATCTATAATTGTCTATAATTTCCTATAACAACATTTAAATTTTTTAATAAAACAAATAAAAAACAATATCATAAATAAATTAACATATATATACACTAATTTAAAAGCTTTTAAATTATAGTTTTCTTTGATTTTATATTAACGAGTTTTAAAATGAAAATAAAAATGAACCCTTACGTAAATCGAGGAAAAAGGTTGTACGTGAATCTTCACACGATATTCATACCCAAACTTAGGGCCTGTTAAATAAATAGAAAAAAATAACAAAATATGTAAAGGGCCTGAAAAGAAAAAGTGGTGTGAATGACCTTTATTTCATTTTTGTTTGAGCATTTTGGGTTTCTTGGCAGAAGCTGCTTGAGCATTTGGGTTTTCTTGGGGAAAGAGCAACGCGCATTGCAACCATTCAATTCGTTTGAAAGGAACAGTTTCCAATCGCTCCAAGAAGACCTACAACAACCCACTCTGTCTCTTCTATATCCTTCAGGACACTCTTAATGACGGTCTGGTACACACCTAAAGAATAATCTTCATAACGATGAGAAATGATATATTTTTGAAAAGCATAAAGTAAAATTTTAGATTCAATATTTGAGATATATAGGAGCTCCTAGAATGAATTTGTTGTTCGAACGGTTGACAAATGATGGAGAGGTTTAATATTCACAACCCAATCATTGCTTGCTCCCTCTGACAGGAGATTCTTTAACCTACGGAAGCCTCTCGAAGTCAGCCAAGTCACCCTTGGCAGTGACCTCTTTTTCCCCTCCTATCAGAAATGAAACAAGACATAGAATATCATTATGTAAATAAAAAATAAATGATTCAGAAAATTGAGGATAGATTGCAAAGAAAGAAATCCACCTTCTTGAATTTGAAAAGCTGATAAAGTTGCACTCCCCATAGCTCAGATATGTAGTCTCTCAAGGCACCGAAATAGACATCCACATTTTGTTGCTCAACGGCTGCATCGGGCACTGTTTTCATTTTCTTAATAAGGCTGTCCTCATCGTCCATTTCGAAATCCTTAATCATTGTCTTTATGATGGTTATAGTGTGGCCATTTTTTTCCAATATTTATTCTACTAGTTTTAACTGATTTCTCCACAGCTTGTAGGCACGAGCCTACATTCTGATTGATTATCTTGGTTATCTTGTTTTGGTCTCTGATTGATATTTTCTTTTATCACCTTTTGTCCTCTGGGATTAAATGAGATCCTCTATGCGCCTGCCTTCCTTTTGTCTTGGAAAGAAATGTTATGGAAAGTACTTGGCATGAAATTTGTTTTATTTGTGAGATCTAATTGCAGTATGATTCAGGAATTCTGAAGCATACTAAAGTGCACTAACCTGGGTATGTATCTTACTGTACTTCTCTTTGGTGGGTTATTTGTGGTTATGTTTTAGCAGTATGGTTATATATCCTTGCTATTCTGATTCTTTTAATGTGGTTTGCGTATTCTGATTTTTATTCATCAATTTTGGGACACTTGTGTCTTTCGTGTGTAAATTTATACTTTTATGATCAAATATCACCATTATCACTATGCGTCATCTGTGTTTTTTTTTAATTGCTTGATGTAATTCTGAAATTTTTTTTTGTGCCTTCTAATTTTATAGCTTCATAGCCATCTCCTGCTCTTGTGCCTGTGGATTCTGTGTTCATATTTTTTGTCCTGCAAAAAACAGTAAGAAAATTTCAGATATGTACTTGTCTGTTCCAATCTTCTGCCCTCAGCGATGTCTGCAGCTTTTGTAGAGTTCAGATCAAGGGATATATCCTCCAATAACTTCCTACTTACAAAGTAATCTTGGGCACCATTCTAATAAACTGTGCCAAGTTGGTGGAAACAAAAGGATTATTTGCTGCTAGAATATGTAAATCAAAGTGCAAGTGAAGGACAATGAAATTTGTATAAATTTGACTTTTTGAAATGGAATTTGGATTAGATTTGACATCAAGTTTATCCATATACAGAGATAGCATCCATATTATTGTTTTTACCCACAGCCATTGACTCATCATGAGCCAGGCTTGTCATCTGCTGTTCTGTTAGTTGTCTGTTTTATGTGCCAATGGTTGGTCCCTGGTTGTGGAATGTCCCAACACCCACCTTATTGTTCCAGTTATGCCAGACACTAATGGTTTTTCAGTATTAACAGATCCCTAACTACTTCATGCCAGGTAGATACAAGAAGTTCATGGAGTGTAAAGACATACATGTTAGCGTTGTGTACCTACACAAAAACTTAGTTTATGATTTAATGATTAGCTAGAGAACGTCATTCTTATCCTAAAATGTCACGTGCTTGTATTTTAAATAGATCAAATATATAATATCTTATTTCAAGTTGGGAATTATGTGAATATATCTGATATCTAATGGCTAGAAGAAGTAGAACTATGACAAAATCATGAGTTGTTTTTCTACATGATTAGTCAAGTTCTCTTTATGCTGTACATTTGATGAGATGAATGATTTCTGTAGTATGCTACATGTAAACAGTTTGAAAAAAAGGACTCAAACTTGCAACAAATAGTTCACAAATACGTGTGGAAACTAAATCCATATGCTTGCGCTTTTATCCCTAAATTGTGAGATTTCAAATAGTGATTTATTCTTACGGCTAAGGCACTGTGTTCCTTGAATGTAATCCTTGAAATTAAAAATTTAGCTTGAATTTAATCATGGTGTTTTGTTCTGACATTATTTGAGCATGAACATGAACCAGGTGACTTCTTACAGGGACAATGATATATGTATAATGTTATAGGTAGTTGTCACTTTTGCAATTGGAATAGGGAAATAAAGAAAACTAAGGGTTCTTGATTTTAACATCTTTTATATTTTCACTGTAGTTTGGCACTATACTTTACTATCTGTGTTGTTATGTTGCAGAGAGCAGTAGCGGAGCGGATATTGCGAGATTTATAGGCTCATCCAGATACATGGCTGCAAGTTGTTAGCATTATGCAGAACTCACAGAATTTGAATACAAATTTCTTTTCACTTCAGGTACTGTTGTGCTTTCTTATTTTTAGCCACAGATACACTTGCTAAAATTGAGATCTCATCTTTGATGCAATGCCTTCAGACTTCTTAGCACATAATTCTAGCCCAAGATGACTATATTGGATAACAATTGAAAATGCATAGGACTGTTGCTTTGTAGACCCTGTAAAATCTTTTCACATGGTTCCTAGGTGGACTGCCTATGGCTTCTAGTTTACATTAGTAAAATTAAATTTCATTTTCAACCTTGTGACTTTAGGTGAATGAAGGTGCATACGGCTTTTAGTTACATTAGTAAAACTTCTAATTGATAGCTTAAGTTAATCTTGTTTCTTGTGATTTTAGGTGATTGAAGGTGTAATCAAATATCGATGGAATGCTTTTCCAGTTGAAAAACAGGATGGGATAAAGAATTACAAATCAGATCTCATTGTTCAAGTCAATCTAATGGATGTGTCTTATGTTATTTGGTAAAAATTGATTATTTTTTTTATTATATACATCTTGTTTAGGTTTTTATTTCATTGTTTTTTTCCAGTGGATATATTAACTTCTATATGTATTTTTATTCAGCTTTCAAATAGCGAAGCTTCTTTTCACAGTGAGAGGCTTTATGTAAAAAAACTTAATGTAATCTTGGTTTAGGTAAGTAATAGAATCATCTCGATGTTTCTTTTTCTCCACCTTTTTGTTTATGACTTCTCAAAGCTACACTTTACTCACTGAGGTTTTGTGTGCATACTTTTGTTCACATTGATCAATGTGTTATTTCCCATGTGTCTTATCTTCATTTAATTTCATCTTAAGGGAATTAAGTGTATCCTAGAAAGGAAAATATAAATGTGGTATTGTGTATGGTTTATTTGGTTAATTAGTTAAACCATTGTGCATGTTCATTTCGTCTGTTTGTTTGCTTAAATATTTATCCTTTGCTCTTCTTTTTTTTGTAAATTTGTTAGCTTGTCCATGCTCTTTGAGAGGGTGTTGTTTGTAAGTAATTTCTAGATATTGGCAGCTTTTCTTCCTACATTTTGAACATGTATCCCATTTTCCAGGGTGTAGGTGATTGAAAGGTTAATAGTAAATACTAGGATGCTTATTCTTTTCTTGATAAAATAGATAATGCTAAAACAGTGCTGCCAATTTTATAGGTGTTGAAGGATGAATGGCCAAGTAGATGGCCTGGTTTTATTCCTGATCTTGTTTCAGTTGCTAAGAGTAGTGAAACAATATGTGAAAATTGCATGGCTATTTTGAAGGTGAATTTTTTAACAATACATCAAGAATCATGTTACTTCTTTCTCTTTGATTGTTGCATGGTGGACACCCAAAGGCAAAGAAGAAGTTTTATGAGAGGTAAATTATAACGAGAGTTGTCAGGTCTACTAAAGACGGATAAACTAAGATATATCAAAGGAACTAATGTGTGTGGGTAGGATTAGAAGGGTTCCATAAACTAGAGACAAATTCCTTAAGGGTGCACGATTGAGGGGGAGGGGAATGTGAAGTGAGGCCAAAGAAAAGAGGGGTAACCTTGAGACACTGGACGCCACATGTCCATTCATGATGGAAGAGTGGAGGGAAACAATAAAATATAATGCCAGCTAAGACAACAGAATGTGGAGGATGCTTTGTTGAAGCCGCCCATTCAGGAAACAAAATCATTGCAACACAAGACATCTAGAGCTCAAAAAGGCTGAAACAACCATGGAGGCATGCAGGGGAAATGTAATTATAATGCTCATAAGCATGATAATTATAGACTTGACAGGAAGACATCAAATCATAATCATGTTGCGGCTTGGACGTCTCTTAGCCACCTTTTGGCATTAACAACCCGTGGGGGGGTTGCATGGATGTCCCCTCCAATTAGTGCTGGGACAACAAACAATACTCACTCCCACACATCTCGTCTCTTCCCATCCCATACAGGGACTGAATATGGTTAGATTCACTATACATTAGTTTTGGAAAAAAATTATGCATATGTAATATTAATATAAAAATATAAAATAAAAACACATATATATATGTGTGTGTGTGTGTGTGTGTGTGTGTGAAACTTACATACAATATAAATAATATCATAAAGAGCCAACATAAATCCATCTTAAATATTACAATCAAGGTGCAAACCTTTCCTTAAATTTTACGCTACAAATTTTTTTTGCATCTTAAAAGATTTGATCCCTCTCAACACTTCATTTAAAAAATTAAAATATCCATAAAACTAAATCTATCCATTAATTAACTCACTTATTTTTTTTATTTTTATTTTTTTTTCTATACCTAATTAATTCACTTATCCAAAAAAAAAAAACCTATACCCTAATTAACTCACTTATCGAAAACTACATACATATAAAAACATACATACAAAGTCTTATTAATTCACTTATCCAAAATAAAAAACCTATCCCCTAATTAACTCACTTATCCAAAAATATATATAAAAACATACATACAAAGTATTATCCCTTCACCCTATGAAATAGCCTTGAACATGAAAAACCACCTACCCTTAAAGGGCCGCCAAATACCATTTCAAAAACACATGAGATAAACCCTTAATAAATTTGAAGCTTCGAGGAGGCCTCCTACAACACGAGCATTGATTCTTTGCAAACATTATTTTTAGAAATAGACTTTTGCTAGGAAATTATAGCATATTAGTCTACGCCAAACGTTAGGCTAATGTCACGCGATTGAATATTTACCAAGGGAAGTCACTCACACCATATGGTGACGAGGGGAGTTAAACTTGAGAAAGAAGTGGGGCAAGGGGAAAGAAAAAAATTTGTTCAAAGGGGATATTTGTTTGAGTAAAAAACATATAATTTATTTATTTATTTATATATATTTTCGACATATTCCTCCTACACTACCTTGGCCTCGTATTAAAGTTAATATTTTTCTTTTGTGTAAAGGGCGCCAGCGACACGATAAGCAAACACAGCATTAAAAATTACAGACAGGGCCAAGCTATTCTCACGTCGCAGAGAGCCAGGAGGCAAGCTAGGCAAACACGGGAGCGTAAAGCGACAGAAGGACTAAAATGACTAGATTCGTCCTTTAGCTGGTCAAAGCTATTTTTTCGCTGCATATTAATGCCTGGATTGCGTATTTAGGCCATGGTTTAGGGTTTATGTTGTGCTCGAGGGTTTGAGGTCAGGTGAAAGATTTCGACCTGCGAAGAAAACGTTAAAAGGATTCCAATAATAGGTACCCTATGATTTTGGCTGGCCGGATACTCTTAAAAGAACACCATGGCCGAAAAGCTTGTGGACCTCTCACAGCCCATTGACATCCCCCTTCTTGATGCCACTGTTGCGGCTTTCTATGGCACGGGATCTAAAGAAGAGGTGAGTTTTAATCATGGGCTTGTGAAAGAAAATTTTAATGCATGTGTGGTGTTATTAATTTCTCGCTATTTTTTCATTATATGTCTAGTTTGGGCTCCAGTTGCACGTCTAATGCATTGTAAATCGCCATTCGCTCGCACATTTTCACTGTTGTGTGCATCTGAATGGGTTTTAAGGTGTATTTTGAGTCCCTGGAAATCAACACGCGGGGATATTCTAGAACCCTAATGTGGGTTTTTGTTTTTGAACATTTACTTGCGAGTTCATCTCGCATAGTGAAATTCTCAGTAATATGAGTAGGAAGGTGTAGCGTAGTCACGGCGAGTAGGCCGTTCTTTCTTACCCGGCCATCTTTTATGAAATATGTGGACCTGATTAAGCTAGAAAAACTGTTATGGACGGGGCCTATTCTCTAGTATCATAATTCTAACTTTTCTTGCACACATTTTAATGCGATATACTGTAAACCGCTGCTTGGCCTCTATTGATAAAAAAAAATCTAAGCATGCTCATTTAATTTCGCGTGGGCATTGTCAAATGTTTGATATTGATTAGAGTTAAGCTTCATATTCGGAATTTCATGAACACAATTGTTTTAGTTTTTCCGTTTGTCTGTGAAGACTTTTGACATCATGGAAAGCGTGGACTCTATCATGACATAATCGATATACATGAAAAGACCCCTTTCTCTTAGGTGAACATACATGGTTGAGGAACTAAACTTTTGAGACACAGAAGAGTGGTTAATGTCAGATTGTGTGGTTAGGGATACCTTTTGATATTGAAAATTTCAAGTGAAATTCCAAGGAGGAAGGTATTAAAATTCAAATAGTACATATATGTTTTGAAAGCTTTTAGAAACATTAACACAAACATTTCAGAGCCATGGTAAACTTGAAACAAATATATTCCCAATACATGGTGAAATGCGTTGCCTCTTTGTATGTAGTGGTGCTTTTGTGGCATAATTGACATATTCAATAGTTGATTTCTCCAAGCTTACTTTGGATATGTTTGTATTTAAGAAACAATGTCGATGTTTCGACATACACATTTGTTGTTTGTGCTAGACTTCGTGGTGGTCTAGGCTGAATCCATAGTGAACTCATGGATTATTCATTGTAAAATTGTTGTTCTTTATTGACAATTTACATCAGGGTTTTGAAATTTGCTAATTGCAGGGGAAGGGATAAGTGTCTATGAAATATTTGCTGGTCACAATCTATAACATATATGTCAAGAAACCAAGAAATTTATATCCTATTGGGATAAGTGTCTTTGAAATCCATGTTGGTGACAATCTATAACATATATGTCAAGAAGCTAAGGAATTTATATCCTATTGGCTTACATAATTCTGAAGAAGTTAACTAGTCACTAGCTATAACATATATATCAAGTAATCAAGAAATTTATCTCCTAGTGCCACATAGTTGTAAAGAAGTTATGATTTATCTGTTAGTAATCCCTTAAGTGGTTACAGTACCGCCTCAGCTTAAAATTGGCTGCAGGTACATCATTTTCTGATTCAAAGAAAGAAGGCTTGCATATTATGGGATTTTTTTTCATTACTGTGTATATCTTTTTGGGGACTATAATTCTAGAACACATGCATATATTTAATTGCTGCATTATTGTGATAATATTGGCAACATCACGAGATTTTCAAAATAGTGATGATATTGCCTTTATGTATCATTATTCATAAGACTGACATTATTTTGCAATATTTTGCTGATATTTTCAGATTTTTAATGATTATATTTTTTATTTTATTTTCCAAATTTAGCTTTTTTTATATTTTTGATGTTTTCCTTGATATATTGTGGATAAGTTTTTTTTGGGCTTTCTTTGACTTGCTGCATCCCTGGGCTTATTTCAACTTTAATTCCATGTGAGCAATGTTATCGGAACCAGAACTAGCTGAGGGTTGGACCAGAATTATGCCAGAACAGGCTGGAAAACGTGGTTGAAGAGCTGGTAACAACTAGTTGATGAGGATTGGACAATTTCTACTATGGGTTGGAACATGCCTGAAATTTGGTTCTGGATGTAATCAACCAATTTGTCTTGTTCCATGGGGAGTGAACTGGTTCTCGTCTGGTCTGTCTGTTTCTGATAACATTGCGTGGAGTGTCTTTTCTTGGACCTTGCGTAATTGAACTCTAATTATACCATCGTTTACTTGGTTATGTGATTCTTTTTCAACTCATTGTTGCATAAAACTTTAGGTGCCTTCAGTAATTGTTTTCATCATTTTAAATTGACCACTTTTCAAGGACAGAAACTATTGTTGTTACCTAAGTCACCTGGCACAGGGACACGGAACACGATGGACAAGATTTGAGTGTCGGACATGGACACGATGACCCCTTGGAATAGGACATGTCTAGACACGTTATATATATATATATACATACATACATATATATATATATATATATATATATATATATATATATATATATATATATATATATATATATATTAAAAATTAGATATTTCTTACACAAATTCATTGATTCAAACATAGATCTTCATTTAGATGTAAGTTTTACAAAGATACATCATACAATCATACAAAGTAATAGACATATTCATCAATGATCCAATAGGAGAAAGACAAGATACTATAGTTTTCTCTTTAAGTCATCAAAATCAAAATGTGTTACATAAGTACTAGGTAGTACAATGCCAATGGAAAATAGAAATAGCAAATACAAAACAACTACAAGTCTACAAGACTACAAGCCTCAAGGCAGTGCCGCAGTAGGTAGCTCATGACTCATGAGTCATCAATCCTCATCATCATATTCAACATCATTGTCCTCATCGTGATCATCGTGCTCACCACTTCTCTCCTCTGCTGCATCCTCCTCCTCTGTATCCAATGTCATCTCTGCATTCGCTGGTGTGGTGGATGACCCCTCTACTCTATTGCCATCATCAAATGTGATAGGCTCTAGCACTGGCTCATTGAGATCCAAGTTGGCCAATGCCAACTCAACACTGCTGTCCAGACCCATATCATCGGGAAAGACATCCCACATCTTTGTCTTTCCCTTCAACCAATCCTCCCTCTGCCTATAAATAAGATGAAGGTTGGTGTGCACATACACCATTGTCTCTGCCCTGGACTGCTCAAGCCTGCTTTTCTTCACACTATACAAATTCCCATATGTGCTCCAATTCCTCTCGCAACAAGAGGATGAAGTCACCTGAGAGAGGAGCCTCATGGCTAACTGCTATAGAGGAGGGCTTGTTGCCCCATGAGTTGCCCACCAAGAATGGGGCTTCTTAGCCCCCCTGTCTCGAATCAAATCATAGCCTCCAAATCGCCCCCCTGCCAGTGGAAAAATCTGCAAAGGCATCCTCCACCTCATCAAGGGATGCCCTATCCTGAAAAATCCTCCTCAATGCATCTTTCCTCCCCTGTGAGATTTCAGCATCCATGTGAGGAGGGAATCTGCAGGAAGGTCCACCATTCAGCCACTCATGGTTGTAGTATTTTGGGTTCAAGGAGTGAGCCAAACAATGTAAAGGTGTGCAATTCTTGTCCCATCTGCTGACAAGAATATCCTGTATGCCAATGAAGAAGGCCTCCGGTGATGTCTCATACTCTGGGCACTGACTCTGTAAAACAATGGTCCTCACAGACTCAATCATGGAATCCCATCCCTCATAAACCTCTCCTAGGATGGGTTGGTCTATATCTGCAAATCGGAGCAAGGAAATGATAGGCTCCATGATCTGAATAACTAGATCTACCTTCTCCCACCATAGATCATCCAACACTATGTCCTTCACTTTCTTTGAGGCTGCTTGATCTGTCTTTCTCCAAAAAGACCAAAACTCTGAAATAACCATGGCCCCAAGAGCGGTCTTGACCTCCCTCAACCTCTTCAACATGATGAATGAAGAGGCAAACTGTGTATCCACAATCTTCAACAATGATAGATTGGTGTACTCCTTGTAGATAGTGAGGGCATTTGTATGGTTTTGTACAAAGTTGTGGATATGCCGTGCATCCTCAATAATGCTTCC
Organism: Pinus albicaulis; assembly: GCA_034641835.2. Lineage (NCBI taxonomy): Eukaryota > Viridiplantae > Streptophyta > Pinopsida > Pinales > Pinaceae > Pinus > Pinus albicaulis. Next base: position 175,507 of record JAXQQM020082991.1, read on the forward strand.
AATCCAAAGCACATCAGAGGCAATAGATTTCAGTGCTAAGTTCAATGAATGGACAATGCAAGGTGTCCAAAATACTTGTGGATATTTAGCTTCCACAATCATGTCAACAACCTTGCAAACATGTGCATTACCTGTAATGATTTGCACACAAGAATCAACACCTACATCTTCAATAACTTTAATAAACTACTCATCCATATATTGTGCATCCTTGTATTGTCCAAGTGCATCCACTAATTTTAAGAAAAATGGATCATTCAAGGAAGACACCATGAAGTTGATGAGTGGGTGCCGTGCTGGACTTGTCCATCCATCAGAAATAATGCTAAACCTAGATGTTGGCCACACTGATTTAATAAGCTCAAACATTTTTTCCACCTCTTTCTTTGCCTTTGTCAACAATGTGGTTCTAAGCTTCTCTGACCCAGGAGTTACATACCCTGATGGAGTTGTTTGAGTTAGAGCTCGCCACATCTCAATAAATAGAGGTGAGCATGCAACATTGAAGGATATGAAGTTCTGATAGAAAAAAATGCAATGGTGAGATCAAGCTCTTCCCGCTTCTCTTTCTGGAAAATCTTGTCCATTGGACCAAGTGCAATTGCCTTTATTTTTGCTGTTTGTCCCCCACTAGAACTCTCAAATGGGAACTTGTTGCTGCTTTTCCTCAAGAATGGAAGGGGGTCATCATTTTTGTTTTGTTTTGTTTTTGATGCCACATTTTTCGCACCAACAGATGCCTCTCTTTCCATTTCCTTCCTCTTTGCGAAAGTCACCTGTGTACAAGTTGCAATTCCACAACTTGGCAAAGCCAACAAATGATCTTTCACACGATAATATGTGCTCATGAAATGGCTGTGGCAATAATTGAATTTCCAAGAAACATTGCCTCCTCCCTTCACCTTGCTACTTGGCCCTAGCTCTCTTGTCACATATTTCCATAATGGGTATTTGTTGTTTTGAGGTTATTTTCCCTGAACATTTGAAGCTTCTATTGTAGCCCCACTTCCAATAAATGGAATACTTGCAGACCCTGATGAAATAGGGACAAAAGGGGTATCTCCAGTGGGGACATTCCTCCCCTTTTACTCCTTTCTTGTTGCCCTTGATTGAGCAATGAATGCTGTAAAAAATAAACAAAAATGCACAAATTTGTAAAACATATGCACATGCAAACCAAATGCAAAAAAATTGAATCTCCAGGTTCTTCACATGCTTGAATCTCCTTGAAATCACTCCCTTTCTCCTTGCTCAACTCACGCACAAACTCACACAAAAAGAAAAAATGTAAAAAATTGACAAATCACTGTTTTTATAATGCTGGGCACTTTTCTGCACTAAGCATGTTCGGCAAATCAGGATTCAATTGTGGACACTATATATCAAAATATAGGTACATACATACTACAGATTTTACATATCACATAGTTGTAAAAAACTTGACAAAAATGTAAGAAACTGGGGAAAAAACTATCATTCTTGAGCTGTTGCTGAGTCATCCACCTGTAGCCCTTCAATGAAGGGTCTGTGATAGAAGCTCGTGGGGGTTCCATCTACCTGTTCACTGAATTTCCAGATTCCCAGAGCCTGTGAAGAACCTGCTTTAGAGAGAGTCTGCTTCCCTGTAAATATGGTGACAAATAATCTGATTAAAATGTTGTTTAAGCAAAAGAGCCTCCTCAATAATGGGGATCAGTGTGTGAATGTAATAGTGCTGCAAACCATTAAACCAATCAATAATGAACATAGGATCACCAAAAATATGCAGTGATAGAATTTCGATAGAATTTCCTTTTCAATGGCAAATAGAAGGTATGGAAGTATGTGTTAGATGACATCACAAAGAGTTTTGTTGCAGCTGATCTAATGGTCCATCTATCTTATTTATGATATTATGCTAAATTATTATGTTATCCCATTAGTTTTTACAGCCAATATTTTCTTTTTTTCTTCTTGTAATGATCATGTTTTATCTTGGTCCCCCACATCGAATTCATTGATGAAGCAACATCCCTAGTTATTTTTTCTATGAATTCAGTATAGATTTTGAAGTCCAAGGAACATGGGAAATCGATAGGAGAGTGGTTATATTTCACATTTCACTTTACATTTCCTTTAGTACTTTACGATAGTTTATTAAGACAAGTTTCCTAGGACAGGTTAAAAACTTTCAGTAGCATGTGCAAGATAAAATGTTTGGACTCTTGGAGCAATGGTTAGACAAAATTTTAGCACTATCAGAAACCCTCTGTGCTAGTTGTGGTTTTGTGTTTGCCATCTTGATAAGTTACTCTAATTTGTTTGTAACTAGATATCAGATTTTATTTTAGAATTGATGTGGCAGTGTATGTGCATTGACAGAGCAAACAAGAAGTGTAATTTGACTATGAATGATACTAGAGTCAGTTGACATTGAATATCACATTGGGTTTTAGGATCTTAGGCAAGATAAAATGTTTGGAGCTGACGGTTAGATACATTTTAAGTACTATTAGAAACCCCCCATAATAGCTGTACTCTAATTTGACTATAACTTGATATCAAATTTGATTTTAAAATTGATATGGCAGTGTAGGTAAATTGACTGAGCAAGCAAAATTGTAATTTGATGATGATTGATACCTGAGTCAGTTGATACTGAATATCACTTTGGGTTTAAGTGGTGGCATATTGAATATATTTATTGGTCTGACCTTGACATGCTTCCTTTCAAATCCTTTCTTCCAGACTGGATCTGAAGAGGTTGCCATGCCCATTGCTTTTGTGTCCCTTCTCTCTTTGGTGGAAGTCCATCTCGATTCCTCTCATTTCCCTGAAGATACAGTAATAGTAACAACAATACACGATGAGGCTTGGTTGGTGGGATAGATTTGACTATTCTTCTAGAGTCTGAGGAACCAAAGTTCTCATATTTTCTCTCATCCAAAACATAAACCTCCAACTTGAGCCCCAATGCATGAGATATTACCTCGACCTGCCAAATCTCTCAATTGCCTAGCAAATTTCCATGCCAGACATGTTGGGGATTAACTGTAGTATTATATTCCAGATTTTACATGCAGTAATATCAAACACAAAGTTATTGGAAGAAAATAGAAAAAACAACCGCTTGGACATGATAAGTGAAGGGGGGAGGTTGACAACATTTAACCCCTCCTCTCTGTTGCATGCAAGTGAAGTTAGAGGTGGAGGCTCCTCACTAAATCATTTGGACGACCCACACTAGGCCCAGAAACTTTATTTTTCATAAGATCCGTGTTCATGGGAGAGGGTGGGGTGAGATGGCTATCCTATTTTGGTCTTTGATTGATATGTCTTCCTCTCACAGAGTGAGGCCTATGTTAATTGTTTTGTTTGCTTTCATGTTGAGGTGCCTCTTGAACTTGAATGACAATGGTTGAATCTGTTAGGATTGTTGCCTTTAGCCTCCTTTGATCCTTCACAGCACACAGAGCTCTTGGAACTCTGCAAGAGCCTCCACTCAATTAGTAGCTGTGGCGCCTAATCCGTGTGTTTCCATTACCTTTTGTCCTCTGGGATTAAGTAAGATTGATTCTGCACATGCATCCCTGTTGTTTTGGAATAAATGTTATGGAAAGCACTCGGCATGAAATTTATTTTATTTGTGGGATTTAATTGCAGTATGATTCAGGAATTTTGAAGCATACTAAAGTGCACTGATCTCGGTATGCATAGTACTATACTTAGTTCTCTTTGGTTATCTTGTTTTGGTCTCTGATTGATATTTTTTTTGATCACCTTTTTTCATCTGGGATTAAATGAGATCCGCTATGCGCTTTCCTTCCTTTTGTCTTGGAAAAAAATGTTATGGAAAGTACCTGGCATGAAATTTGTTTTATTTGTGATATCTAATTGCAGTATGATTCAGGAATTCTGAAGCATACTAAAGTGGAATGACCTGGGTATGTATCTTACTGTACTTCTCTTTGGTGGGTTATTTGTGGTCATGGTTTAGCAGTATGGTTGTATATCCATGCTATTCTGATTCTTTTAATGTGGTTTGCGTATTCTGATTTTGATTCATGAATTTTGGTACACTTGTGTCTTTGGTGTGTAAATTTATACTTTGATGATCAAATATCACCATTATCACTATGCGTCATCTGTGTTTTTTTTAATTGCTTGATGTAATTCTGAATTTGTTTTCTGTGGCTTCTAATTTTATAGCTTCATGGCCATCTCCTGCTCTTGTGCCTATGGATTCTGTGTTCATATTTTGTGTCCTGCAAAAAACAACAAGAAAATTTCAGATATGTACTTGTCTGTTCCAATATTTTTCCCTCAACGATGTCTGTAGCTTTTGTAGAGTTCAGAACAAGGGATATATCCTCCAATAAATTCCTACTTACAAAGTAATCTTGGCCACCATTCTAATAAACTGTGCCAAGTTGGTAGAAACAAAAGGAGTATTTGCTGCTGGAATATGTAAACAAAAGTGCAAGTGAAGGATAATGAAATTTTTATAAATTTGACTTTTTGAAATGGAATTTGGATTAGATTTGACATAAATTTTATCCATATACAGAGAGAACATCCATATTATTTTTGTTACCCCCAGCCATTGACTCATCATGATCCAGGCTTGTCATCTGCTGTTATGTTAGTTGTTTGTCTTATGTGCCAATGGTCAGTCTCTGGTAGTGGAATGTCCCAGCACCCACCTTATTGTTCCAGTTATGCCAGACACAAATGGTTTTTCAGTATTAACAGATCCCTGACTGCTTCATGCCAGGTAGATACAAGAAGGCCATGGAGTGTAAAGACATACATGTTAGCATTGTGAACCTACACAAAAACTTATTTTATGATTTAATGATAAGCTAGCGAACGTATTTTAAGCAGAGAAAATATATAATATATTATTTCAATTTGGGAATTATGTGAATATATATGATATCTAATGGCTAGAAGAAGTGGAACTATGACAAAATCATGAGTTGTTTTTTCTACATGATTAGTCAAGTTCTCTTTATGCTGTACATTTGATGAGATGAATGATTTCTGTAGTATGCTACATGTAAACAGTCTGACAGCAAGGACTCAAACTTGCGACAAATAGTTCACAAATACGTGTGGAAACTAAATCCATATGATTTTTTGTTAAGACTATCTAGTGTTATAGCTTGTGATTTTATCCTTAAATTGTGAGATTTCAGATAGTGATTTATGCTTATGGCTAAGGCACTGTGTTCCCTGAATGTAATCCTTGAAATTCAAAATTTAGCTTGAATTTAATCACAGTGTTTTGTTCTGACATTATTTGAGCATGAAGATGAACCAGGTGACGTCTTACATGGACAGTGATATACGTATAATGTTATAGGTAGTTGTCACTTTTGCAATTGGAATAGGGTGTTACACAGCATTTTGTCACTATCCCTGCAATCCCCCATCCCGCATATTGGAGGGCCTTTCTGGTGACCTGTGAGCAGTGACGTGACCTAAAAAAACTTTCATGGCATCCCCCTTGACAAGGACAATCCTTCCTCTGAAGAAAGTTTCCCTTGAAAAACCCTAAAAACAGATCTTTTGGCCTTGGCGCGACTAGCCAGTTCAGCCCTCGCGCTAATGGGGAAAATTCACCAAAGAGGGCATGTCAACTAGCACCTTGTCCCAGTGTCTCACTCGCACCAAGCTTAATAAGAAGTGTTTTTTAAAAATAAATGGCGGAAGTTTGATTCCAATAAACTCTTGAATGAGTCACTAAAATGAGTTGGGAGGTTTGGCTCCAGATCTTCATGTATGGGAGGTGGTTTTCCACCTATCATGAAAGCTTCCTTAGAGATAGGGCCAATCCCATAATTGTAGGGATCCCAACTCCTCTTCCCCCATCTATATAAGCTTGCCTTTTCCCTTAGCAAGCTAGAGACTAAGAGCTGAACTTGTAGCAAGGAGACTATTTCTAGACAACTTTTGAGAGCCAAGCCGAAGAGAGAGAGCTTTGTCCTGTTTCTGACAAGCTTCATTGAGACGTGCTCCGCTGTCAACCCCGCCGAAGGAAGATCCAACGTCAGAGCTTTGGGTTGTATCTTTCCTTTGTTATTTTAATGGTAAGCGACTTTGATTATGGTTTTATTCATGTGTCTTTTTATTTGATGCAATGAATTACATCCTCTCTGACTGATGTATGGTTACAATATTTATATTTTACATTGTGTATCATTGTATCCTTTGCATGTGTGCAGGTGTTCGGACGCGTCAAATGGAAGGATCGTGATCTGCCAAGCGAGGAACAGGAAGCGTCGTTCTTTCTTCAACGACCACTGTGTAGGACTCGAGGTAGGCAATTCGTTATGTTTTTTGTCGTTTTGTAACTAGAGACCTGCGTCACTACGTGTCCTGATTGTTGCTAGACCCAATCTAGGCTAGTAGGGATCGCCTCTATCCGCAGAGGGGATTTACCTATCCAACAAACTGGTGACTCCACTAGGGATTTAATTGGAGTTAGTATTGTCTATTTTGGTTTTTTTTGGCTTGTGTTTGATTGATTTTCTCTTCTGGTCTGCCTCCTTTCGGTGTAAAACCCATGTTTAACCCCCACAAGACCTGATCTACTCTCCGTTTGCTCTTTTTCATTCCCTTCCTTACTAAACTCGACTGGCGCGGTTTATAGCCTGACATTCGTGCCAATTGGCACTTGTTGTTAGTTAGGCCCCCGTGCCAACCCTGTTTTGTCACAAGATACAGCCAAACAGTCGCGCCAACCCTGTTTGGTGTTAGGGTTTACTTGTTTTTGAGCCCTCTGAGTCTGATCTTCGGTTCTGGTGTCATTTTTCCGGCTGTCTGAGTGCCTTGAAGTCCTTGTTGATTGTGTGTGGCCCTTATCCTCTGGTTGTTTGCCCTCTACCATCAGTTTTTCATTCTAGCCCTAGGACTTCTCGGTGCTATAGTGTGCTGAGCCTCCCGTGGGTGTTTTTGGTCCTTATTTTCCCAATCAACTTCATTTTTACTTCTCTGCATTCGTTTTGTTGGATTCAATTGTATCATTGCATTAGTTGAGTGATTTCTCTCTTTTTCATTCAAGTTTCACTTTGTCTTATTTTGAGCCTAGATTACACGGTTTGTGTGAGTCTTTTGGGATCCTTCTTTGATTTGAGGGATTTCTCTATTAGTTTGAGTTCTGATTGTGTGTCTTTTCTTTGAGTGAACTTGCTTGTTTCGAATCTTTCACTATCATTTCTAAAATTGGTTTTCTCATTAGTTTTTCATTTCGTTTGGTGCATTTTGATCAGATTAGTGAAAATTGAAAATTTTTCTGCATTATTAGTGTTATATAACTCTAGTGGAAAAGTTTTTAGTTTCGTTAGCGTGCATTAGAGACGGTAGTGGATGTTTTGTGGTCATTTTTTTATTGTTTGAAAAGCTCTCAACCTTCCCGTAGTTAGCTCTTCATCGAACAAAGTGATATATTGTGGCATGTAGTGTGCATTTAGAGGATTTTTTGAGATATAACATTCGATAGGGCCTGAAATTGAAACATAATTTGAAGATAAACTCTAAAATTTATTCAATTTACCTTAAGGTAACATTGAAACATTAACGAAATATCTACAGGTCTAGGCTAGTGACGTGTTCTGTCGTCATTAAACCTAGTAGCTGTCATTCGCCTTTTGGCTTTAGACAGTGCTAGTATGGACTTGTGCTCCCTGTACCATCGCATATATAAAGGGATACCCCACTAGGTTGGTATCCTTTATCCATAGGAAGCCGAGTCTGCCGCCTTATACCCGTGATACACCAGACATAGCATTCGGGGAGATTACTTGCACGTACGTCAAGTCCTTGGTTGATTTCTCTTTCATTTTTTAACCAGGTGTGTATGGCATTTCATGGATATCTGGTACACCCATCTGCCTATATTACCAGAGTAGTCATTTCGATCTTTTCTGACTCATTAAATTTGAAAAGATCATCAAGCGCTTGTACTTTCACGGTTTTTTCCAAATTGAAAGAGATAGAGTCATATTTTACTCGTTTCTAGACTCTTAAAACATGAAACAGTAAAATTTTCCAGTTTCGATGTGGTAAAATTAGTCACCTACAATCACACGCCCATTTAGAGATTTTTTTTCAGTCGATTGATTGTTTGCCTTGGTTTTTTCCCATGTGTCTTTGTTTTGATCTCTTCCTCTTTTCGTTACTGCCACAGTGGCGGAACCCTCAGTTTCATCTACTGGTAGTCCTTACACAGACGATTCATCAGAGATCTCTCAGTCCTCTACTGAACCTTAGCAGCCTATTGTATCTGAGTTTCCCGACGGGGGACCGGTTATATCTGAGCTTCCCTTTGGTGGACCAGTTGAATTCAACTGGCCTTTATCCAACGCTTGGTTTGGATTTGGAGTAGGGGAACACTTCCCTTCTCTTACATCAGGATCGCCTTTCTTGGCTGCCATTATACCTCCTAGTCCTTGCCGTCTTTTAGAAGATCTAGCGGTAGGGTCAGATATGGACTCACCCAGTCCTTCTCCTAGTGAGGAAAGCCCTACATCTAGTGAATATTACCAGATTTTTCCAGAAAACAACCCCGAGTCTTCTGTCATGTCTTCACCTGGTCCTTCTCTCCCAGGAGGATATAGGTCCTTAAGTCAGGTCATGGCCACTGTGGCCTCTATGGGAATATCGACTCCATCCACGAGGCCGATTATTCCTTCGTTAGGGATGTCACCATTGACACCTCTCACGTCATCTCTTCATGTCACATCAGTACTTGTTAGGCCTACTGTCTACGTAGCTGCGTCTATTCCCGGTGTCACTACTCAGTCCACCAGGAACTCGTCACTTCCTGAAGACATTTACATAGCTTCTGCTATTCCAAATAATATTTCTCCTGAAGAGTATCGGTTGTCGTTACAGCCGTCAAACTCCGAGGTTGGTCGGTCCTCTCAAGATCCAAATCGTCCTTATTTTTCCCGTTATGGACTGGATGGTACCCCGATCTATGTATTTCCATATAAGTACGATGAGAAGGGTAACTCTCTTCATTTTCCTGCTCTAGAGGCTTATCAGTATGTTAACGGTTTTCTATCTGCCCGGTTGGGCAGCCTTCCAACCCGCAAGGACAACCCTTCCAGGGTCAACCTGCGGGCCAGCCTGGTTATCTATATGACCCACAAGGACAACCCTTACAGGGCCAACCTTCGGGCCAGCAGGGGTTGTTGTATGGTCCGCAAGGGCAGTCCTACAACCCTCAAGGTCAACCTCTGCAGCCTCACCCTGTGGTCCAACCAGGGCAACCTCAAGGACCCGTAGGTCAACTGGGGTATCAACTCGGATCATTGTACGGTCCTAGGGGGAAAATCCATCCTTCTCAACCTTTGGTGCAACCTCAACAACCTCAGTTTCTGATTGGTCTGAATGTTGCATAGCCAGGGCCGTCCTATGGTCCTGTCACAGGTCAACCTGGTTATCAGGCAAAACCTGGCCCTATCTCGCCATCAGGCCAACCTGCTCAATCGGGTAGCCTGGTGTCCTTCATCAGCCAGGTCAACCTATGCAACCATGTTGGAAATATTTTCATTGATGGCAAAGGAGAAGACATGAGCAACACCTGGACTATCATTCAAAGCAGCAAAGATGCAGAGAGGTAGTAGAGAGGCAGCAAAGAAAGCATTAGACAAGAAGCTCAGGAGAGTGAAGAGTGTGTGAGTTCAGTTTTAGAGAAAACAGTGGTTTGTTTGATTTGCATATATGAAAAATCCGTTTCAAAATTATATGGCATTTTTTTATTTAATCTCTGTGAATGGGCTATTTCATATAAGACATTTCATAGAGAATTTATGAAATTCATAGTGAATGCACATTCCTGTGAGAGAGTGTATGAGAAATTAATATGTTGAGTGTATCTAAGAGGATCGATCACTGAAAGGATCGATCATCCTGGAGAAGGATTGAATTCAAATTTTTAATACAGGGTTGGAAATTGGCATATGGTAATGTTGTTTGAAAACCCATATAATGCGTAGAGCTGGAGTGATACACCAGCGAAGATTTAATTAAATAGAGATAAATATTTATTTGCCAAAATGATGAAATCGAAAGAAAGGGAATAAATCTAGAGGATAAATGCATGAAACTATATAAAGACCAAGCCATTCGAAAGAGTCAAGTTCATATATAACAATAGAGTTTGAAAAAACACTGGAGAAGGAACAACTGTTAACGCAATTGAATAAGTTAAAGTCGAGAGCAAAGAATGTATGTTGAGAGGGTTTAAATGTTCGATGAAACCTTGGGCCTGTCCGAGCTTTGATTTGTATCACACGGAACAAGTATTTAACTGCAGCCAAGTATGCCAGTAGAAGATGCAAGTTGACTGTGTTATCAAGTTCGATGCAACGAGAATACCGCATATACAAGAAAATGTGTTGGTTAATAGAGCAGTTTAGGAACGAAACATGGGGCGGAACCATGAAGATGAGAGGAACCGGCATTGAACAGTAAAGACGGGTTTCAAATCCAAACCGGTGGTATTCGAATAACAAATAGATTGTATATGGTATTGCGAAAAAAAATGCAATAGCATCTAGGCATTGACACGTGGTGACAGTGCTATTTAAAAACTGCCTATTTCGCATTATTTTTGCGTGTTAAAGTTCTGTTCGGGAAAAAATGTGATATTTAGGCCAGATATGATATTTGGCGCCATATAGAGTCTTGACATATGTTAACATATGTGGAAAAATGAGTTATACTTCAAGTTCTAAACGCAAGCCGAACCTTGTATAAATGAAACTATTTGCTGGGCGTATTATTGTTATATGTAAAAGATAAGCTTTGGGCTTATGATATATTGAGTTGTATTCCAAAGTTTAAATATTCATTTGATGACTTATGAAGTGGGTTGGACTATGGTTTAACCATAGATTTGAAACAGGCAAAGTTCCTGCATATGAAGATTATGAATTGGGTTTGTAATATGTGGGTTCTACCATAGTGTTAAGAACAGGAATTTAACTTCCGCACATGAGGCTTATTGTAAGCTTTTAAAAACAGAGATTTTAACCTTTGATGGAAAAGCTACCACATACATTTATTTAAATTGCCAGTGTAGGGAAAATGAATGGAGAGGCATTTTTATATGCATGAGACTTTGAGATTTACTTGGGGCTAAAATTGTAAAGCAGTTATATATGTAGCAGATACACATTTGCAGTGAACAGGAGAGTATGTAGAACTGTTACATGACAACAGCTTCCAGATTTAGAACATAATTTGGGAAATGCATTCTACATGCATGGAAAACAGGAGAGTATGCAAAAACTAAAAAATACAGTGACAGCAACAGAAACGACAAACACACAGTGAACCAAGAACTAAAAGGGTTGAATGAGACATATCAATTACAAATGTAAATGTAAGTGTTTTAATTAATTTTATATTGTTTGTGATGCAAAGGCAAGTCTCCGTAGGCAAACAAACTCCACTATAAAACTGAAATTTGTACATATTTCTATATTCCATTGAATGAGCTGGACAAAGAAATGAGAAGGTAGAAGTCAAAGAGTCATGGCCTGTTCATTTCGAATTCCCTGTGGAATAAAAACAGTCATGAGGTGAACTCTATAAATGATATCACATAGATATGCATAGAGAGGTTAGAGAATGGAGAAATGAGGTAGAGAGGGTAAGAAGAAGGAGGATAAGATAGAGAAGCTGTGAATATTCAGAGATGATATAAGGCAGACATGAAGGCTGGTGGACAGCAGTGAAGAAGGAACAAAACAGAGCTGATATCCAGGTAAATCTGCATGTGTTTATTTTTATGAAAGAGTGAGGAAGTTGGTGCTTCCATATCAAGTTGTAGCTTGATAGATGTCAGTTGTAGCTGGTTGAGGTAGGAGCCTCCTGTAGGTTGTAGCCTACAGAAAATAGATGGGAGTTGGAGCTTCCTTGCAATTTGTAGCTTGCTGAATCGAGGTTGTAGCCTCGTGTAGGTTGGAGCCTACAAAAAATCAGTGATGAGAGGGAGTTGGAGCTTGCCTTTGCATCACAAAAATAATAAGATCTGGTTTTCTCCCTTATGGGTTTCCACTTATATATGTTCACAAGTTGCCCTGGTTGAATAGGTTGGCTTGGTTGAACAGGTTGGTTGAGCGGGCTGCTGGTAAGTGGGGCCCTGCTAAGCCTGATAAATTGGGTGCACAGGCGGATTCGGCTGTGGCATAGAATAGATCGGCTGTTGAGTAGGGTTAACTGGATGTGCAGGCTATCCTGGTTGAACAGGTTGACCTGGCTGTGTAGGCTGCCCTGGTTGAACAGGTTGGCCTGGCTGAACAAATCTATATCTTAGGGCAACCTGTTCAGCCAGGCCAACCTGTTCAACTAGGGTAGCCAGGTCAGCCTATTCAACCAGGACAGCCTGCACATCCAGTTAACCCTGCTCAACATCTGATCTATTCTATGCCGCAGCTGAATCCGCCTGTGCGCCCAATTTATCAGGCTCAGGAGAGCCCCACTTAGTAGTATCCCACTTGACCCCAAGGCGGTTATTACCTTCAAGTTCAGTCTCCACCAGTTTACAACCCGCCCCAAGGTTCTGGATATTACCTTCAACAACCAGGCTATACCTATACTCAGCAGTCAAATCCATACACTGCTCAAACAGGGCCTACGTATAATCAGGGTTAGTACCCTGGTTATCAACCCCCATACACTGGTTATCAACAACCATATCAACCTAATTATATGGCTTATACCCCTTATGGTCAGAATCCCCTAGGACAGAACCAATGGGGGCAAAATTATGCTCAACCAGGGTGGAGTACAGGTACAGGTCCTTATCGGGGGCCTGGCATGCCTTTCAATCCTCAGTTGCCTTTCCTTGCCACGTTGGAATTGTCGGATGTATTTAAATTGACGAATGATCCGATTCCCCATAATCCATATTGGCCTTCGGTTCCGACCAAGGTGCCTGGTCACTGTCCTAAATTTGAGGGTAAAGCTGGAGAAGACCCCCAAGCACATGTCATGACCTACTATCTGTGGTGTTCCTCGAACTCTTGGGTTGATGACTTGATTTGTCTACGTCTTTTCCAGCGCACTCTTACCGGCGCTGCTGCTAAGTGGTATATAGAATTACCCCGCGGTATTTTTCAAGATTTTAATACTTTAGCTATGGCTTTTTTGACACATTTCCAGTTACCGGTTTGTTATGAAGTTGAGACGCATCTCCTGACATCTCTGAAGCAAGATAAAGCCACTCATATATCGGATCATATTCATGAGTGGCGACGTCGTCGTTAACTGATCAAGTTTGATATTCCTGATCAGCTTCTAACTCACTGGTTCACTACCTCCTTTGTTAACAAAATCGCTCAGGATATTGCTATGGGGGCATGTGTAGCCGAGGAACAAGCCATTGCTCGTGCCCAGTACCTTGATCTGGTGTACTCTCAGTCCGGCACGTTATAGGATATCTTGACTGATGCCCCGTGGCCAAGGACCTCTAAAGCACCAGCTACCCCATCGGTGGACGGTGTTATTGGTTTCATTTCTCAGACTTCCCACAAGTCCTCTAATGGGAAGCAGAAGTCGAATTCTTCCAATAATTCTGCTCTTCCCGCAACCTCAGATTCTGGTAAGACTGCGGAGGTAAATGCCTTTCAGGCCAATCCTGTAGAAAATACCTTCAAAGGGAAGAAGAAGGGCAAAGGCAAATCCAAATCCAATGCCCCGAAACCAGAATCCTCTAAACCTGGTGCTGATGATGGTTCCCAACGGAAACCGAAGTACCCTTGCCTGATCTGTGACGGAGACCACTACACCAAAGATTGTCCCCGATGATCTGAGGTTAGTCAACTACTTAAAGGCTCTAAGGGGACTCCGGTAGTTCTTAAAGAACCTTTCCCATCTTAGCAGACCTAGATGGTCGAGCAGCCTTCACCATTTGCACCATTTGGGTCCCAAGTTTTCATGATGAATGGTGCTGCACCTATTTCGATTTCCACTTGTTCGAAGGATTATGCCGGATCATGCCAGGCTGCTGGGAAGGAAGTCGTTGATGGCCCGCCTCCCCCACCTGTCTCTGGTCCTTTAGAAACTTAGAAGCCCAGCGCTGAACTCGTTATAAGGCCACCTTCCAAAGGTCTTCTTCGAAAATATTCCTATAATCCAAACGCCCATGCTGCTCAGCATTACAGCATTGTTGAGTATTTGGCACAGGCACCTTCCGTAATGTCTGCGTTGGAAGTGCTTCAAAGTTTCCCATCGCAACGAAAATCTCCGTTGTCCACAATCAGTGGAATTGATCCTGCCGACTCTAGCCTTCTCACCTTCAATCTGGAAAATTTTGTCCCCCAACTTCCACATCAAATCACCCTTGTTATACAAGTTGGTATCAACGGCCTCAACATTCACAGAGCCATTGTGGATGAAGGTGCCTCTACCTGTGTTATGTCATCTGCCTACTGGAAGGCCATTGGCTCTCCAGCTCTTACTTCATCTCCCAATGCCCTAGAGGCATTTGATGGTAGGGAATCAAAACCCTTGGGTTTTCTCGCGAGTTTACCGATCACATTACAAGGTAAGACAGTCAACATGGAAGTAGAAGTGGTTGATGCCAAACTCAACTAAAATCTTCTTCTTGGTTGCAGCTGGACCCACGCCATGCTATGTGTTCCGTCCACCCTCTTCCGGCTTCTGAAGTTTCCCCATGAGGGCAAGATTATCATTTTTGATCAGTTGTCTTTCTTTACCTCGTCCTCCGAGAATAACGTGCCATACGTGGATCAAATTCCCAATCCCCCTGATAGTGTAGGACGTGGTCTTTTCAAGGACCCCGTTCTCATGGTTATTTTTCCCGCACCACCACCGAACACCGTTCAAGTCAACATGATCTCCAGGTCAGATGACCCATGGATCATCCCTTCTCCTGAACAGGTGACCTCTTTTGGAGAATTGATGTCTTTGACTCCATTTGAAATCAATTATTGCGAGATCATCGTTGCATCAGATCCTCCTCCTCTTGAACATGCTCCTTTGAGCATGGCTCTATATGTATGTTCTCAATCCCCTTGGCTAGGCAATGCAGATTCGCCCGATCCTTTAAGAGAAGTCTTCCCGTCTAACGAAGATATCATTGAAACGATGTCTCTTGAAGATATGTCGTGGAGTGATGGAAATCATCGTTCCTCATTCATGCCCAGCCTGGGGGAAATGTCTAATTGTCTAGAGAACTTCGCATCTTAGGTTCCCTCTCTGCCTCTCCAAATGCCAATATTGACTCATGAGGTTCTTTCGAAAGGAAATCTGAGTAACATCACCCAAAAAATGCCTATCGACATCTTCGTTAAACCGAGGGTTGTCGAGAACATTCACGTGGGAGTTACTTGCTCTCCCGAAGAGATTCAAGTATACACGAGCCTTTTTCGTGAATTCTGAGATGTTTTTGCATGGTCCTATGAAGAGATTCCTGGGATTGATCCCAGTATAGTCGTGCATGAAATTCCCACCTATCCAGGTGCGAAGCCCGTGCATCAGCGTCTATGCCCAGTGCATCCTCGGAAAGCCGCAACTATAAAAGCATAAGTTGAGAAACTTCTTAACACGGGCTTCATATATCCAATCCCCCTAACAGAATGGGTTTCCAATATTTTCCCTGTAGATAATAAGCAGGGAAAAATACAAGTCTATGTTGACTATCGAGACATCAATAGGGCTTGTCCCAAGGACAACTATCCCACTCCCTTTATAGATCAGATCATCGATGACTGCACGAGGAGTGAGATCTATTCCCTTATGGACAGCTTCTCGGGTTACAATCAAATTAATATATTACCTGCTGATCAACATAAGACTGCCTTTATCTGTCCGTGGGGCACATTCGCCTACAAGAAGCTCCTATTCGGCCTAAAAAATGTTGGGGCTACTTTCCAGCGTGCTATGTCCTACGCTTTTCATGACATACGTCACATTGTCCAGTCGTATCTAGACAATTTTCCGGCTCATTCAGCTCGGCGTGAAGACCATCCTGAACACCTCGGCCAGATTTTTCTCCACTGCAGACGTTACAATATCAGGCTTAATCCTCGCAATTGCATCTTCTGCGTTGATTCTGGTCGTATTTTTGGATTCATTGTCTCTAAAGACGGAATTTGCCTTGACCCCCTCAAGGTCGAGGCCATCATTAATCTCCCATCCCCATCCTCGTTGCATCAACTTTAGAGTCTTCAGGGGAAAGCGAACTTCTTATGTCGCTTTATTCTGAACTATGCAGAAGTGGCCAAGGGGTTTACGCGACTTCTGAAACAGGATGTTCCCTTCCATTGGGACGAGATTGCCCAACAATCCTTCGATAAACTTACAACGTTGCTCTTCAATGCTCCGTTAACACGTCCTCCCAACTATCATCGTGATTTTACCCCTTATTTGGCTACCGCATTCAGCATGATAGCCATGGTTCTAGTACAGGATGACGATGATGGAAATGAACATGTGGTTTATTATCTATCCCGAAATCTTCTCGACACTGAAACGCACTATGCCCACGTCGAGAAATTGGCGCTTGCCGCTGTCCAGGCTGTTCAACGATTCCGCCATTACATCCTGTTGTGCATGGTAACCATGATTTCCGACTGCAACCCCATGACTTATATCCTGTCTCGACAATTGCTGGGGGGCAAGTACTCCAAATGGATTGTCATCCTTTAGGAGTTTGATTTAGAGTTCACCACTGCCAAATCGACAAAGTCACTAGTTTTTGTTGATCTTATCTGCTCTCTCCCTACAGACTATGTTCCATCTCAATCCAAGGATCATATCCCAGATGAAACGCTCTTTCTAATCAGCACTCATGACCCATGGTACGGTAACATCATCGTGTACCTTCAGACATCCACTTTCCGGTCCGAGTTGACAAAGGATGCTCGAAATCGCATTCGGCATCAATCTCAACCATACCGCATTGTTGGAGATACCTTATATCGTGTCGAAGTTGATTCTATGCTCCGCCGATGTTTGACCTTGGAAGAGGCTAAGAAAGTCATGACTATCACATTGGCGCCTGTGGCCGTCACATGTCTGGATATGCTACCGCCCAGAAGATTCTGCATGTGGGTTACTTCTGGCCATCTATATTTAAAGACTGTATTGTCGCAGTTCGAAAATGTCATGCGTGCCAGATCTTTCAACTCAAGATGTGTGCGTCACCCCTCCATTTGCATCCTGTCATTACCGTAGGCCCTTTTTCCAAATGGGGCATTGATTTTATGACATGTAACCCTCACTCGACCAGGGGGCATGCTTATATAATCGTTGCCGTGGACTACTTCACCAAGTGGGCCGAGGCGATGCCTACATTAGCTTCCGACGGTAAGACAACTGCTCAATTCATTTTCAACCATGTGATTACGCGTTTCAGAGTTCCTCAAGCCATCGTCATTGATCATGGCACTCATTTTTGGGACTACATGATGGCAGAGCTGACATCGAAGTTGGGATTGTGTTATGATAGCTCAACGCCATACTACCCTCAGGAGAATGGCCAGGTTGAGGTTGTGAACAAAGTACTTGTCACAATGATTCAATGAACAATTGGTATTCACAAATCCAAATGGCATCTCCAATTGTTTTCAGCTCTCTGGGCCTACCAAACGTCAGTAAAGAGTGCGATCAGATTCACACCGTTTCAGTTGGTGTATGGTCTGGAAGCAACTCTTCCAGTTGAATGTGAGATCCCTTTGCTGAAGTTGGCTGTGGAATTACTGCCCAGCACTTCCCCAGAGGAAGAACGTCTCCTGTATCTGGAACGACTGGACAAAACCCGCCGCTTGGCTGATTTGGTTATCGAGGCACAGAAAAAGTGGGTTAAAGCTCATTTCGATCAAATAGTTTCTCCATGTTCTTTAATTGAAGGGGACCTCGTCCTCTTATATGATCAAGCACATGATAAACTTGGAGTGGGAAAATTCCAACCCATGAGCTAAATGGGGCCTATGAGCTAATAAAAAATGGGGCCTATGAGCTAATCAACTATGAAGGTATTCCTTTGGCACAGCCTAGAAATGGGTTGTACCTAAAGAAGTACTACGCTTGAATTATTCTTGTGTGGTGTGTGTACATAAGTGAGTGATTTCATTTTTGTGCATGTGTGGTGTGGTGTGCTTTGTAAGCGTCTTTCTACTGATTGGGTCTTCCTGATTGTGCAGATGTCTATTACTCCTTTTGTTGGTTTCGTGGATGGTGCCTCCCACAGTACCAGGAATCTTTCCTCGACAGCCTAGGTAATCTACAATCCTGCGGGTGAGCTAGTCAATTTGCAAGGTGTTTGTCTAGGGTCTGCTACAAATAATGTCATGGAATATAGTGCCATTTTGGAATTGTTGAACGAGGCTGTTAACCTCAGTATTCGTGCATTACTTGCATATCTGGACTCACAACTTATAGTGTTACAACTCAATGGTCATTATTCAGTTAGGAACCCATCCATTTTATGACTATATCTACATATTCGTTTACTGGAAAGAAATTTTGATTACATTACATATCAGCATATACCCAGACACATGAATGTGTTAACAGATGCAGTAGCTAACATGGTTTTAGATAGACATTTACGCAACTTGTAAAAAACATCATCATATGTGAAAAATATCCATCCAGAAATAGATATATATGTCGAAGTGTTTGCAGTTTGTGTGCATCACATAAAATCCAAAAAATATACATGTTTGTTTTAATAATATCCGGAGACAACATGTCTCTAAAAAATGTGCAAATGAAAAGCCTAGATGACTAATCAGCATGCTGCTCATGGTAGCATGTCACTTCCCGCACCAATCGCCTCAGTAAACGATGAAGGGGACTAGGCACCCCCATGGTGTGCCTCTGATAAGCCAAAGGGACATCTGCTAGGTGAGCTTAATTTGACATCCCACGGGCGATTCCCTCCAAGTTCTGAACTAGCTCACTCCCCTCTCCACCCTCGCCTTGAGGGTCATAGGCGAGAGGGTTCCTCCATGCGATCGACGACATCCCAGCGGGCCTCTCTGGGCCAACATCTGCATACACATAGGATCAACTGTTAGAACATACATGTATACCCAAAAAATCATAAAATACATAAAATAAAAAAGAGCCTTACCCAGCTCCTCATCCTAATCCTCTCCTTCCGGGAGTGGAAGGTCTGGGTCTCCCGTGAAGTCAGTACCAGCATAGGGCCAGTCCTTTATGACGATCAACTGTCGCCGAAGCCATACAAAGAACTCGGGCCTCCATGACATTTGTTGGCCCCCTCCTGCTCTAGGCATCAGTGCTGCCCATTGAGACATCCGTGGCTCTCTCAACGGTGGATCTGCAACTATCGCCCCCTAGCCCTGGAAAATTGGTAGTCGTTCAAGGATGAACGATACCAAGATAAATTTGTACCCAAAATGCTTCATTTTGGTCTTTTTACACTTTGTCAGTTGCCGTTTGATATTCATGGTTATGGCAGTAGCCTAATCAAATAGTGTCTGGTTCATACATTCTGATGCTAAAAGGAGCTGTGTTTTAGTGGCCTCATGCAGTGCCTGCGACCCCATAGCCCGCGTAATGGTATGGAGCACCACTTTGAGTGCTAGGTCAAGAACAGTGTGAATGTCAACCTTCCCGCTACCTGATCTTGTTCGTGCCCCTAGGCACACTCTTTCCATTACCATTGACATCTTTTCACTAGAAGGCATAGTACCTGTCAAGATCGGGATTGGACCTCTCCGAGACAATCCAGTGATGAAGTAAACATCGGATACTTCGAGCTCCAGCACTTGGTCTCGAAGCCTAAACTTCTCTTCGTTATCATCCCAAATACTGATTAAGTATTGCAACATTTTAGGCTGTGCCCTGAGACATGGTGTCAAGAAGCACTTCTTCAAACCGCAATCCCGGAGAGCATTCATGCATTGCTCGTTCTCCATTGCCATTTCATCTTCTTCACTATTCGCCCTTTCTTTCCATTCGATTACCATTGTGGCTTTGTACTTGCACCAAAATGGTCATAAGCACTTCATTAGATCCCTTGAGCATTCAAAAATCCAGTTGATTAGTTCATTTTTTGTAAACATTGAGTGGAAAATAAGGTTGCACCACTGGCGCAACTGTTTTGCTGACAGTCACGCCATCTGGTGCAACCCCTTTGCAAAGAGAACCCAATTGGCATGGGTCCGTGCCTCATACCCGTGCCAATTGGGCGAGCCCTAAATTTGCAAATGTCCCCTCAGGGATCCTAAATCACAGTGGAATATTATAAAAAAATGGATTAAAAGATAGCTAAGGGAAGTGCCTCTTACCTGGAAAAGACGAGATCTAAAATGATACACTGGATCGTCCACAATCGTCACCACAAGTTCGCAAGAAAAGACTCACTGTTGCTCTCCACAAGAGGTAAAAAGTAAAAGTAAATATGTTTTTACTATTTTTGTCATATTTATAACTTTTCAAGATCAAATTAGGTTTTGAAGCTTATTTTTGCAATATTTTATTAAATTTTGTCGAAAAATGGGTTTTATGCTTGCTTTCTTGTGCAGAAACAGGTTTTCACGTGACTGGGACGATGATACGAGTTGTATTTTATACTTTTTCGGACTCAGTAAATACATGAAAAATTTACCACTGGAGTCATCTTTCAGCTCTTTTTTGACTCTCTAAAAATGAAAAGATTGCCGAGTCGCTTGTCATTTTGATCTCGTTAAATTGGCTGTGAAACGAAATTTACCCAGTATTCGTTTACCCCTTTTTCGGGCTGGGATATATTATTTACAAAAAAGGAATACCCTAGCCTATCGCGGCTAGGAGGTTTTCTTAGACACAGTTTTCTACCTTTTCAGATCTGAGGAACTGTCTACGAAAAGGGACTGTTGGAGTTGAATTTTCCGCTATCTTTTCAAACTCTATAAACATGAAAAGACGCTAAGTTCTTCCTTTGTTAGACTCGTTAAAACCTGATGACATGAGACTCCATCATAATGATGTTACTCGAGTTCCTCCTTCCTATGGCTCGTTAAATGTACTAGGTTGCATTTTTCCAAAGGACAACCTTATATTGCAAGCATATGCTATCCCCTTCAAGATTGTTTTCAAAAATAATTGGGGTACTCGCCAAAAATGGTGGGGAAAAAATGGAACCAGTATCATCGTCGTGTCGGCAGTCTGTTTCTCTTGAACATGGCACTTGTCTGCATTCGTGTCGGGTTGGGGGCATCTCACCTCGTTTTCTGCTTGTCTACATGGGTTTGGGTAATCCTTTTTGACCAATCATCTACTCTTTGCCTCATCATCATGACCTCAGATCTTTTGATGTCAAATAATACCAAATCCAGTGTCGTGCCGCCGATATGTTCAAGAGAAGTTGACTTCTGCAGTTTTCAACCCTCCTCTGATTCTCTACTGATCCCAATTCACAGACATTATGTTCCTCTGTCTCGTGTCGAGGATGTGGAAAACACTATGGCCCACCTTCGATCAAGGTCACATCCTGTCAACTTCAGTTCATTATCCAGGAAGCTCCTCTAGAGACTCATTTTAGGTACCTTGGAGCCTGCATGCCTCAATGGTAGGTTCTTCACATTCGACGCAAGGTTTTCATCATCGGCCTTCGATCGAATGATTCTGCGGGTGTTCAATGCCAGCTCACTATTCACATTCCATGAATTGTACATTACCAGCCAATGATGAAAGTCGTTAACAAACGTGAGAGGAACCACCAATAATGACGCGAGAGGATTGTACCTCTAGTACCTTGAGGGCCATCGTCATTATTGGTGGTTCCTCTCGCGTCTGTTAACGACTTTCGTCATTGGCTGGTAATCAAACGATGTTCTTGCATGTTCGAATTCAGCTCACTTATTCACATGCTTGAACTTGTAGTCTCTTCGGGTCGAGATGGAGCGCAAAACCCTAAATTTTGTCTGATGGAATCCAGGCTGCGGATTTTGTGGATTATCATGATTGGTTACATGACTCATTGATTGGATGGCTGTGACCATACCTAAGTCTACTTATTGATCCTTTCTGGATGGCTGCGTCCATCCCTTGGATCTTGATTATTGTATACTCTATTATGGATGACTGCGCCCATACCACATATCATGTATTTGAGATATAAGTTGTATTTGTCTACGCAGGTTTTCCAACGGTAGTGTTTTCAGTTGGGAATGTTCTCATAAATCGTTTCACTCTTCTCTCTCTCTCGGGCCTCATGCTTTAGGGGGCATCTGTTACACAGCATTTTGTCACCGTCCCTGCAATCCCCCATTCCGCATATTGGAGGGCCTTTCCCGTGACTGTCGTGGTGACATGACCTGAAACCACTTTCATGGCATCCCCCTTGACAAGAACAATCATTCCTCTGAAGAAAGTTTCCCTTGAAAAACCCTAAAAGAAAATCTTTTGGCCTTGGCGTGACTAGCCAGTTCAGCCCTCGCACCAATGGGGAAAATCCACCAAAGAGGGCGCACCAACTAGCGCTCTGTCCCAGTGTCTCACTCGTGCCAAGCTTAATAAGGAGTGTTTTTTAAAAATAAATGGTGGAATTTTGATTCCAACAAACTCCTGAATGAGTCACTAAAATGATTTGGGAGGTTTGGCTCCGGATCTCCATGTATGGGAGGTGGCTTTCCACCTATCATGAAAGCTTCCTTAGAGATAGGGCAGATCCCATAACTGTAGGGATCCCAACTCCTCTTCCCCCATCTATATAAGCTTACCTTTTCCCTTAGCAAGCTAGAGACTAAGAGCTAAACTTGTAGCAAGAAGACTATCACCAGACAGCTTTTGAGAGCCAAGCCAAAGAGAGAGAGCTTTGTCCCATTTCCGAAAAGCTTCATTGAGACGTGCTCCACTGTCAACCCCACCGAAGGAAGATCCAGCATCAGAGCTATGGGTTGTATCTTTCCTTTGTTATTTTAATGATAAGCGACTTTGATTATGGTTTCATTCATGTGTCTTTTTCTTTGATGCAATGAATTACATCCTCTCTGACTGATGTATGGTTACAAGGTTTAGATTTTACACTGTGTATCATTGTATCCTTTGCATGTGTGTATATGTTCGGATGCGTCAAGCGGAAGGATCGTGATCTGCCAAGCGAGGAACAGGAAGCGACGTCTTTCTTCAACGACCACTGCGTAGGACCTGAGGTAGGCAATTCGTTATGTTTTTTGTTATTTTGTAACTAGAGACCTGCGTCACTGCGTGACCTGATTGTTGCTAGATCCGATCTGGGCTAGTAGGGATCGCCTCTGTTCGCAGAGGGGATTTACCTATCCAACATAGGGAAATAAAGAAAACTAAGGGTTCTTGATTTTAATATCTTTTATATTGTCACTGTAGTTTGGAACTATACTTTACTGTCTGTGCTCTTATGTTGCAGAGAGCAGCAACGGAGCAGATATTGTTGGATTTACAAGCTCATCCTGATACATGGATGCAAGTTGTTAGCATTCTGCAAAACTTGCAGAATCTGAATACAAAGTTCTTTTCACTTCAGGTACTGTTGTGCTTTTTTTTTTAGCCACAGATACACTTGCTGAAATTGAGATCTCATCTTTGATGCAATGACTTCAGACTTCTTAGTGCATAATTCTAGCCCAAGATGACTATATTGGATAACAATTGAAAATGCATAGGACTGTTGCTTTGTAGACCCTGTAAAAGCTTTTCACATGGTTCCTAGGTGGACTGCCTATGGCTTCCAGTTTACATTAGTAAAATTAAATTTCATTTTCAACCTTGTGACTTTAGGTGATTGAAGGTGCATACAGATTTTAGTTACATTAGTAAAACTTCTAATTGCCAACTTAAGTTAATCTTGTTTCTTGTGATTTTAGGTGATTGAAGGTGTAATCAAATATCGATGGAATGCTTTTCCAGTTGAACAACGGGATGGGATAAAGAATTACATATCAGATCTCATTGTTCAGGTCAATCTAATGCATGTGTCTTATGTTATTTGGTAAACATTGATTATTGTTTTTATTATATACATCTTGTTTAGGTTTGTATTTCATTATTTTTTTCCAGTGGATATATTAACTTCTATATGTATTGTTATTCAGCTTTCAAGTAACGAAGCTTCTTTTCGCAGTGAGAGGCTTTATGTAAACAAACTTAATGTATTCTTGGTTCAGGTAAGTAATAGAATCATCTCGATGTTTCTTTTTCTCCACCTTTTTGTTTATGACTTATCAAAGCTACATTTTACACACTGAGGTTTTGTGTGCATACTTTTGTTCACATTGATCAATGTGTTATTTCCCATGTGTCTTATCTTCATTTAATTTCATCTTAAGGGAGTTAGGTGTATCCTAGAAAGGCAAATATAAAGGTGGTATTGTGTATGGTTTATTTGGTTAATTAGTTAAACCATTGTGCATGTTCATTTCATCTGTTTGTTTGCTTAAATATTTATCCTTTGCTCTCTTTTCTTTTGTAAATTTATTAGCTTGTCCATGCTCTTTGAGAGGGTGTTGTTTGTAAGTAATTTCTAGATATTGGCAGCTTTTCTTCCTACGTTTTGAACATGTATCCCATTTTCCAGGGTGTAGGTGATTGAAAGGTTAATAGTAAATACTAGGATGCTTATTCTTTTCTTAATTAAATAGATAATGCTAAAACAGTGCTGCCAATTTTGTAGGTGTTGAAGCATGAATGGCCAAGTAGATGGCCTGGTTTTATTCCTAATATTGTTTCGGTTGCTAAGAGTAGTGAAACAATATGTGAAAATTGCATGGCTATTTTGAAGCTGAAATTTTTAACAATACATCAAGAATCATGTTACTTCTTTCTCTTTGATTGTTGCCAATATTTACTTGAATTGGTTGTATACTGCTTATGCTCAGCTCGTCAGTGAAGAAGTTTTTGAATTTTCTACAGGTGAGATGACGATGCAGAAAATAAAAGAACTCAAGCAGTCCTTGAACAAGTAAAAGAAAATGTTTTATGTGTGCCTTTTTAATTGGGAGATAGTCACAGGTTTTATGTAAACTAACTTATATGTATTTGGTGTTCTACAGTGAGTTTCGGCTCATACATGAGTTATGTCTTTACCTATTATCGATATCACAACGTCCTGAACTTATAAGGGTGACTTTGGCCACACAGCATGCTTTTTTTTCATGGATCCCTCTTGGTTATATTTTTTAGTCTCCTCTGGTTTGCACCTTATCCATTATATTATTATGTCTGTATATTCCAGACTGTTTGATGTTATAAATGATATATATTGGAAGCTAGCTGTATAGATTGATGCTTTCAATGAGTTGAAAACACACTTTTCTTTTTCCTTGTATCTCAATTTTCTCAATTCTGTGTAAGGTCACTAACCATATGTTTTATTTTTGTTACTATGATTCTTACAGCTTGATACCCTACTAAATCTTTTCCCTGTGGCTGCCTATAGAGATTAGGCAAGCATTAAAAATTAGACGACATTTTTTTTTCTCAAAACTGAAAGAGGATTAATGTCATTCTCATCTCTCTTCAATTTGATACGCTGGAGATAAGTAATTTTAAGACTAATATGAAATGTTGAACCTTTATTTGCTGATGAAGAAACCTTTACTCTGCTTTTTAAGCAGCTGCTGATTATGAATCCCTACTGTAGGATGAAGAGAAACTCTTCCTAAGACTACTCCTGCTGTAAGAGATTCATACTTGATGAAGTAAGAATTTTGATAACAAATGATGACTTTCTTTACTATTGGACTTCTCTTATATCACAAGAATTCAACGACTGTTTTGAAGAGAATGCCATTGAGTATAGATTTAAATTCTACTTCTCATACTTAATAAAACATCTTTAGGAGACATGGCAGCTTCATCAATCTAGAGGTAGGCTTGGCTGGGACTTCAAGTAAGAAAATAAGCTACCAACAGTTGGTCCAATTCTAGGCATTGAAATTTACTCAAGATCTGTTCATAATAATTAATAAAACATACCTCTAAAATTTGCATTGTCAATTTCTGGAGAACAACGATTTTCATGTTATTGACTCATTAGTATATGAAAACTAGCATCTGCAAATTTGGTTCAAAATGAAAATTCCACCATCCAAAAGATTGGTTGGATTCTTGAAATCAGAGGAGAATGTTGATGGAAGTGAAGTACTCAAGTCAGCCTGTGTTTTCATCCATTATTTTTTGTCTTCCATTTAATATGATATGTAATCAGTCTTTAAATTTATATGCTCTTGCCTTTGCAAGTCAAACCTGCCGTTGTTTCACTACCAAAGAGGCCTGGGAGCCTGAGTGCGCTGTAAGATACTCAGTGATGAGTTTTGTGTTTTCATGTTCTACAGTTGTTTCTAATCAGATTATATTTTTGTTTTTGGAACTATTGGTTTACTAAATTTCTTGTTGTGGATCTCAGTTTTTTGTCAAGAGAGGTATTTGCAAGTATATGGTGCCAAGTGTAAGTTTGATCTTCTAAAGCACAAAGGGGAATCTTTAAAAATATTAGAACACAAAGGGGATGGGGGTGCTGCTGTAACTGTAGGAACATAGGAACAAAGGGTTTCTGGAGTTGTAAATGGAAAAACAGTGGTCACACCTATAAAGCTTGCTATCATGCACAATTCCAAGGGCTTACCAATTAGACCTGTGAGTATTTGTTTGGATTTATCTATTGCTTAATGTATGGATAAAGGAGTCTGTCATCAATGATTGCGAATTAAATTTTTGTCATTTCAAAGTCACTTTGATTTATTGTGTTATATGGTTATTAGTGTTGTCTAGATCTCTCCAGTGATGAAAACCTAGGTTGGACTTCCCTTATGTGTTCTGCTTGACGTAATTCATTGGAATCTGGTTGGCTTCATTGCCTTGTGTGTCTATACTTGTGGTTTTGTATTGAGATTGTTCGGTCTTGCTGTCAGTGTTTTTCACTTCTGATAATGCTTTGGTTTTGTTTTTCTCTAATTATGTGTTGAATTTTTTTTTAAAATCAATGCCTATTATACAACTTCAAGGACTGCCATAACTCCTCACATAATTCTTTAAAGGGTGCTAGCTCATTGGAAGAGCACCTGCCATGCAAGATGTTGGTGGTTCGATTTCACTGTACCCTAACATGAATTATTCAATGATATTGTTGATTCTTTTAATTAAATATTTTTATATTGATTTATTTTAATGGTGAGATATTTTTCTAGGTTCATTGTTTTCTATTGTCTCTACAGAGACAATAGATAGGATTAAAGACATTGTCTCCATAAAGACAATATGTCTTTAATTCCAGCGATTGTCTTTGGAGAGACAAAAATGAAATTGTCTCAACTTAAGACAATTTACCCAAAAATTGTCTTAAAACCCCCCTTTGTGTTGTAGTGCAACTATTGTCTTAGGAGAGACAAAAATGAAATTGTTTCTGGAGAGACAAAAATGATTGTGTTATATATTGTCTTTATAGAGACAATATTTTAAGACAATTTAATTTTAAGACGATTTAATTTGAGACATCCGCTTAAAGACAATATTTAAGACAATACACAAGTTTTATTTTGTCTCAAATTAAGACAATTAACCCAAAAATTGTTTTAAATATTGTCTTAAAACCCCCCTTTATGTTGTAGTGTGATTTCACTGCTAAGTCTAAGAAGGCATACATACTCTACCCCACTCTACCCCTTTTGAACATGTGACCTCCACATTGGGGTATGAGACCATGAGACCCCCTTGTTTGTGGGACAAGTGACCCACCTAGACTCAATGATTTGATTGCTAAGTCTACCAAGGCATACATACTTTACCCCACTATACCCCCTTTTGAACCTGTGACCTCTAAGGAGGAAACACGTACTCTTAACCATTAGTCCCATTCAATGTGTAATGTCAAAATATTTATGTAATTCTGTGGGCAAGTAACTTGCCTGAGGTGGGCTCTTTCGTGATTATGGTAATTAATCTTTTCAATCTCATGGTCTAGATTGAAAGATGCTGGCATATTCTGGTCGTCGCCAGTGAATCAATGGATGAAATTCAAAACGGTAACTTCCTTGCATGTCTAAATCAGGGGTTTAAACCATACTTAAATTAATTTTTTACAAAACATGTTTAAAAATTTACTGCGCCTTTTATTGACCGCCACCTATCTAATTAAGAAATCCTCCCATCCCATAACCACCACGTTGACAACATTCTCGGACGTGTGGAGATTGGCACATTGCTTGTTGGTTGTGTGCTCGTAGACATGTGGCGATCGGGAATTTAACATGACATGAGAAGCACGCGAGTGGGAGGAGAAGCGTTGAAGCGTTCCAACGTAGCAGTGGAGTGGGAGGACAAGAGAAGCATTTCATTGTACAGTCGTAGACATGTGGCTGGGTCTGCGTTGAAGCGTTCCAACGTAGCAGTGGAGTGGGAGGACAAGAGAAGCGTTTCATTGTACAGTCGTAGACATGTGGCTGGGTCTGTTTATGGAAATTTAATGGGTAGAAGCGTTTCAGAATTTTATGGAAATTTAATGGGTCTGTTTAAGTCTTATATCTTTTAGCATTTGTGTCATTGTCGTTCGTTTCATTGGAGCGCGGGTTGCAGAGTACCAGTGTGCAAGCGTTCAGAGTATTTGGAGCGCGGGTTACAGAGTTCAAGCGATTGTTTACAGAGTTCAAGCGATTGTTACAGGTTTGAAGGCTGCCAATGCGTTAAGTTTGTTTTATTTCGCCTGTATAATTTATTTCTTTTACCATAGATTCCTCGGAACTGACTGGAAGGCTGCCAATGTGTTAGCAGTTTTCCACGAACTTTTCTTTGCTTATATTTGGGTTCAAAATCAGATTATGACCTTCTGGTCGAACACCCACGTCGACCTAAATCATTAGGTGAATTGAACAATTCGAAATTATTTCTAATCCTATGTTTTATGTAATTAGGGGTAGTCATTGGGATGAGACTGTGAATTAGTTTCGATGTATTCTGTTGGATTTATGTTCCTATAGAATTGATAAATGATAGATTTCAATTAACAAGGTTCGCATGCAAATTTTACTGATTTCCCATCTTTTTGGTGCATGAAATTTTGGATGCCCGAATCGCTGGAGTACAAGGGTGAAATTTCAGATTTAGTATAGTAAGAAGATTAGATATCAACCCATTTGCCATGCTTCAGAACTTCGTACCCTCCACTCCCCCCTTGTCCCGCCACGGTGATGCAGCTACTGTGTGGATGCGCTCGTGCTCCTGTCTCTAGGTTCTTGAGTCCTGGCTTTCGGACGGCAGACCACTTTAAAGGCCTTGATTCTGTCCCCGTTGAATTCCTTCAGAAAATTAGCAGGCAATCTGAGGGTTTGCGAAATAAGCTCTCGATAAATTCCACCGTTCTAGACAACAATACCAACACATTTTTAACTATAATGTCAAATTAAAAGCGATGTTTTGCGCATTTTTATGTTTTGAATTTAATCAAAATGATCTGAACTTTTCAAACTCCGTATACATTTTGTGGATGCCAAGACATCTCTGCGAATTCGCAGTTGTGTATTCTGAGCAAAATCATCTCTCCGTAGATATTTGTGGATATGAATTCTGAGCCGAAACATAGACATGTTTTTCTTATATCCAATTCCTTATCCTTCATTTTTTTTCGAACACATAAATCTCTAAGCAAAGCATGGCGCCTTTATGTTTTATTTCTCGTTATTTTATCTACAGAGAAGTGAAGTCATAAGCAGTAGACATGGAAAAATAGAATTGAATTTTTTATATTTTTGGATATGTATTTTTGTTAAATTTATTTTTTTTGTAATTTATAAATTGAATAAATATCTTTTAAATTGATCACATTAACAAATATTAAAATTAATGACAAGATAGTGGGGTGGATAACTTATTATTTTTGCAGGTGAAGTTAGGAAACTCTTATTGTTGATTATTAAAAATATCTACTATTAATGGACATGGAATTGGAATATTAACCTTTCCAAAACTATAGATACGACTGTGCAATATGTATATACTTACATGTCAGACATCTAGTTTTACGAACATTTCTCGAAACTTAGTGTTTCGTTTAGTCGACCATACCTGAGGAGGAAGTGTCATATCCCTGGAAACTCTAATTTTGCGTGAAGGGGTTTTGACATTTATAAAACTAGAATAGTGCAATCGTAAAAGCCATTCAACATAATAATGTTTATCTTTGCCTGTGAACTAATTTAGTCTGAAATTATTTAGGAAACACCATTGTACAGTCTTTCCATAATAGTTATGGCACATTTGAGTATGGATCCTACGATACATACGCACATTTATTGAAAACAATTTTGTGTAGAGAACCAACTATCTTCTCAAAAAAATATTAATTATTTAACTTAGAGATGTAACAAGGTCTTTCGCCACTTAGGTTTTAAACCACTAATTGTTAAGATTCCTAATATTCCTATGATCAAGTTATCATTTGAAAAATTAAGTATGAACACCTAGCTTACCATTCGAGAAGCCCACAACCAGGAGATATTTTATAGATAACAAGCAACCAAACACCTGGACAGTACCAAAACAAAGAGGGTAGCCGCAACCCTAACAGAATGGTCACTATATGCCGAGGACACAAGTTAGGGTTTGGAGGCACAAACATTCAAATTCCAAGCAAAGTTTCGACTATGTTACACATGTTCCAATCTAACTCTGCACATTAATTCTGTTTTACAATAAAGTATTCTAAACTCTTTTAATTATAATAAAATTGAATTCTCAATAAATAAATAAATAAATATATATATATATATATATATATAAATAAATAAATAAATATATATATATATATATATATATATATATATATATATATTTTAAAAAGATGGTAAAGAAATATTTTTTTCCTGTTAATTTAATTTCAATTAATTTTTTTAAATCAATAATTAGATTTATTTTAAATCATAAGAAGGAATGATTTTTTTTTGGTGTAAATTCAATTTTAATTAAATTTTTTTATGGGTCCAATTTAAATAAAAAAAATTAAACTAACCACAATTTATTTCGTTTATAAATTTAATTCAAATAATTTAAATATTTCCTAAACAATGTCTATCATTTTGATAAAAATCAAGAACTTAATTCAAAATAGATGAAAGCATTAAGAAGGTTACTTAATTCAAAATAGATGAAAGCATTACAAGGATTTACATGGTGGATTATCAAATTTTAATCATTTACACTTTTCTTTAACAATGGTTACCTATTTTATAGGTTAAGAATTGGTAGTTCCAATATTACACAGCTAGAATAGAAAGATAATAGTTTCAAATTTACATTAAGTTTTTAATAAAATATAAAATAAATATTTTTCTTAGAAAATTAAAAATATTGTTATTTTTCAATAAATTTAAAAAATAATTTTACTAAATTCTCATAAAAGATGATAATTTTAAATTTTAAAATAATACAAGTAAATTATTTCGGTAATAAAAAAACGTTGAAGCTGGTGTAAAAGATACACGAACAAAATTATATTGTGTGTTGAAACTTCATAAAATTATGTTACGAATAATTAAAAAGAAAAGGGAATAACATTGAATAATTTTTTAATTTTTAATATATACCGCAGAAAATTTATATAGAATTTCTATGGGCAACATAAAATTATTTTGATATATATATATATTATTTTATTTTAAATATTGATAATATATATTTTAAAAAAAATCAAATTGATTCTTATATTATTAGTTGACCAATCTTTTTAAAAAGATTAATAATAAATATTTTTACACATAATTTATAATTAACCTATCTTTATTTTAATGGTAA
>JAXQQM020075659.1:0-13898 GCA_034641835.2 Pinus albicaulis
GGATATTTTTTCGTGCATCCTCCATATTACAACAGTTTTCATGCATGTTAATTAGAGCAGCTCCCACAAAAATATCCATATCGAAAGCCATATTAATTACATGGCCATGAATTTTCACTCCCCCTTGTATCACTGAAAAGGTAGCGCATGCCTTCAGCACAAAGGGAAAGGTGAAATATTAGGTGGTATATCTGCAAATAGAATTTTAACATAAAGTACCCTCTGATCCTGAGATTCCCAGAAATAAAAACGTCGGATTCATATATTTTTTCAGAAAGAAGGCATGCATTATCCACACTACTACACATGTCATACATACTCCCTGTTCCATTTCTAAATTTGTAGGCATAAATATGCTTCACTTGTTTTATATTGATAACTTAACTATGCTCCTGCTTTTATTTTTTTCTTTGATAATGGGAAAACCTATAGCACGAACAGGTGTGGAAATTGAGGGATGAAGTAACCTGGCCTCTCGAAAAGTTGATTTAGAAACATTATGAATTCTCCAAATTCTACCATGCCGATGGAAACAATACGAAGGGGTCATGACGATTCTAGTTCTATACGCATCTCGTCAAACTATACTTACGCATAGGTGTTGTCATCGTTCCATTGGTGGATAATTTCAATGCTTAATTTTTTAGCGCACTGTCATCAAATTAGTAATTTAAGATTGTTCCATGCCCAAAACTTGCGTAGAGGGAATGCAAGACCTTATTCTCTTCAGTATCGCTTGTGTCACTTGTCTGAGTTGTTTCGAGCCCAAAATTCAGAGACGACGACTCAACAAACTTAGTCGACTCTTTTTCGACATCCTTTGGATTAAATTTGTCTTCGAGGGTCCATAAATTCAACCCTCTACTACCACAATGTCTTGTTTGCTTGCAAATTCAAACTCGTCCAACCTGCCTAGATTTTCAATGTACATGACATCCAAAATCTGATGGGGCCACTCTGCCAGTAGCTTCCTATAATCCCTCCTACAAAAATAAATTCAATGCCTAGAAATGGCCACCAAGTGCAGTAGAATGGTTCGATCATTGCACATCTTCGATGAAATATTATTTTATGAATTTTGGATTTAAAACATGACCCTTATACATTAGACTTGGCCACCAAAAATTTAAAATTTATTTAACCACTTTGTGGCCCCACCAACCACTCGGCTTCTCACTTGATTTTTATCAACAAATTCTAATGATGAAATACTGGGGGCTTCGATAAGCTATAGTCCTCACTTTTAATTTAATATTTTCTTCAGAACCATTTTTCATATAAAATCACACTCGTCTTTTAATGATGGCTTGCATTTCGATTTTTTGAACCTTCATTACAGTTCCTCGGTCTCCAACACAAACTTCTTTACACTGAAGGTTAGAGCACATGTAGTTTTTTGAAGGTTAGGGGCACAAATATTTCGACCATATCAAACAGTTCTTATCTCACTGGCCTAGATTCTCAAAAATTTTGGCTTTTCCTTCTATGTAGCTCTGGTTCCATGTTAAATTCTGAAGATTTTCTATGCTATATGAAAATATAATTTAAAATTATAGGGCTCAATGAAAGTAAGATGCATATAGAACATACCAATAGATCGATGGAAGACAAACCAAAAACAGAGATAAAGAATGGTGGCGTTACGGTGGTCAGCAGGATGCTTCAACTAGCAAAGACTTCATACGATCATCCTCCCACATGTGTCACACAACCCCAAGGCATCTCATCAAGAATTCTCCACCAAGATGCTGAACCAAGAAGCCCTAAACGCAGAACCAAGAACGCTACTCCATCACCATCCAAGAGAGAAGAAAAATGCCTCCAAAAATTATGCGTGTTAAATTAACTCCAAGTCTCTCTAATATATATGCATCTGTGGGGGTGTGTGACACATATTTTATGCATGTGGGATAAATTAGGTCGGCCTTGCACATGTAGAATAAATTCAAAATACATGTTCTGTTCATTCGATCAAGATGATCTTTGGATCGATCTTGCACCTCTCTGAAAGAGGAATCCAATAAAACTATTTCCATCATCAGCTGAGCATCACAACATAGATTTTGGACCTATTTTCCAAAACTTTAAAAAAATTGAAAGTCACATAAAACCAAGAGAAAACCATTTTCTAACGAAAAAAAGCAAACAAACAATGCCTCTAATAAAAATTCATTATAATATTAGCAAATGAAAATGGAGTGGACCATTTTTTTTGTTCGACTTTGCCTATTTCTGTTATGAAAGTGTCGATCTTCAGGAACCAACAAATGTGAGGGAAGTTGTAAATGTGAAAAAAATAATGTTGAGCTAATTTTTAGACTTCTTCAAAATGATGTGAATGATGTCATTTTCGTATTTGGTAAATCTCGTAATAAGAAATGGCCACATTAGATGAAAAATTAAATATAAAAACATGTGTACATGACATATATTCTAATAAATTACATTGCAATGACTACCATGGGCCTCCACAGATTATAGGTTCTCATTTTGTTAGCCTTGATAATGAAAGAGAGATGGCAACAATAAGTATGGCTGGTCCTAGTTTGTATGGTGGATATCTTCAAACCAAGGTCGTCATCTCAATGAACCTAGGTTCTAACATGGTAAACATGGATTTGGTATTCACCCAATTTCCTTCCATCATACTGTGTCAAGAATCAAGAGGACATAATGGTCATTCATCTTATAATAGGGTTGCTTTTGAGGTTATAGATAAAGCTTATCCAAGGCAAATGGATATTTGGGCTCCAAGAGATATGTATAATTTAAATAATAACAATTATATGTTTTTTTCCCAAGATTCAAATGTAGGGATACATTTTATGGATTTTACTAATAGATAGAATGAGAGAAATAATCCATGAGGATAATCTACCGGTCTCTTTTGTCATTAGCATTGCCTTAACTACACATGAATGAAAGTCTGGATATGATAGTTAGAATTTTAGGACGGCTTAGCTTGTACTTATTTGGAGATCTTTGAAATGGTCTTAGTATGTGTTTGTTTAATGAATAGATGGATATGAGCTTATTCTCTTTACATCTGAGTTCAAATTTGATGTGGAATTAAGTTGAAAAGGAAATGCTCTTTGAGTGTTGGATTTAATAGTTAGACTTTTAGGACGGCTTAGATTGTGCATATTTGGAGATATTTGAAATGGTATTAGTATTTTTTTTGTGTAAATGAATAGATGGATATGAGCTTATGAATTTTTCCTTCTGGCCTCAATTTTATGTGGAATTTATTTCAAAAGGAAATGCTTTTCAAGTTGATGTTTTAAATTCTGGAAGAATATATTTTGGTCCCCAAATATTCCCAAAGGCATTGGTATTTGTATAGGTTAACTATCTGCTAGATAAAATTTCAGATAAAGTCCTGGTGATACAGAATATATTTCAGAATAGTGAAGCAAGTACTAAAAGGGGTTCTATATCACCTTCCTTTTCCTGGAGAAATAGATTTGTAGAGAACATCCCCCAGCTTCCCTAGAATTTCCAGATGAATGTAAGATCAACTATGAACTTCCAAGGCCACTGGTAACCCCAAAAGGCCCAATGGGAGTGGACCCTCAAACCTATGTGGAATTTGCACAGAATTTTCCTACCAATAAAGCTAATGATCATGGCTTAAAATATTATATAACTTCTGTGTAGTCTGATTTTACATTCATATCATAGTGGATTTCTTCTTGACTATCTATCTTATTTGGCATTGATTGCTTTTACACAAAATTGATTGTTGCAGTCAGAGAGCATCTTCCCTAAAAAGGGTGATATTCTTTGAAGCTTGATACATTAATTTAAAAATACATACTGGAAACATACTATAGATATACCATGAAAAATCTATAAAAAACATTCATCACACTCAGGATTGTCACATTCACTTTTATCACTCCAAACCAGGTTGACTACATTCTGAGCATGTGGAGTAGAGAGGTGTTTTGATGGGATTCCTTCTCAAGCAGAGTCGTGCATTTAATTAGGAATTGTTCTCTTCAATCTAGGTTCACAGGGTAGAAGCCTCCTGAGATACATGGAGGATAGTTGCTCCAGATATTGTTGCCACTGCTTTAAGCTCTTGTTTAATTTATTTAGGCATACTTTCAGTTCCCTTAAGCCTCTTCTTAGTTTATAGTCTTCATATATCATAATGGAATACCCTAGTATCTATATGAGCTCTATCATTTTATAGTACAACTGTGCTCTTTTTGGATCAACGCTTTCATCCATAATTGTAGGAAAATCCCTTTTCTAGTAGACAAGGGAAACAATAAAGTGATATAGTGGGATTTGTGACTAGTTTGGGAAGGGAAGGTGGCTAAATGGAGGCATATGGTAGGCAGAGGGAAAGAGATAAATGGGAATGTATAGTGGATTAAAGGGGGACTGGGTAAGGTGAGAAGGACATGGATGCAAGAGAAGGGAAGGGCGATAATATAGGATGAGGTAAGAGAGCTATGAAGTGGAAAATAAGTGGGATGAAGGCACAAGGGGGAAGGGAATGGAAGGGGGAGTGGGAGAGTGTTAATTAAGATGACCTGCCCAACCATAATATATTACTTCCCCATTTATGTGGGATGATACCATTTAGTGTTGGGAGTGCCAATGCGAGATGATAATGCTAACCTAGAATATTAATGGCAAAGGAGAGCAATATAATATTAATGAAAAAGGAGACCAAGGGCAGGGTCCTTCGTTTGCTATTAAAGATCCTGTCAAATATCTTGTTAGAGATTTAGGGACCCTACCCTACATGTACAGTTAGTTCATTAGAAATTTCTCAATATATTCCTTAGTTATCTCCATTTGTCGGTATATGTCATTCTTTGCACTTCATGATTAGAGATGGAAAACTAGGTTTTTCTGGTAAGTATGTTATCCTTGGTGTTTCTGTGCCAGATTATTGATAACCTATTATCCACTATTTTGCATAAGGATAGCACATGTTATTTTTCATCATTCATCCAGGTAGCATACTGATTCTATCTTTCCAATGGTTGGGAATATGAAAATCTCTATTGGGAAAGGACACTTTTGTGCACAAGTTTCAAGGAATCATGCCAACGTAATAGATATAATCAGATGAATATTTCATCTTGTAAACCCACAAGAAAACCATAATCTATGGAATCTATGGCACTAAAGAAAATTACTGATTCATTGGAAGAACACTCTTCCTCATCAAAATTATGAATTTTACATACGTTTGACTGCTCATTATTTTCAGAGGGAATAAGAGCATGCTGAAATTTCTTTCATCACATACCTTTTCTCTGGAAGGTCCTTTAAACAATATCTCAAAAACACTCCAACTCTGTGCAACCGTGGTCATAAATACTCTATCAAAAAAATGATATATCTTTCAACTAACCTAACAAAGGACCCCACCTAAGGCACAAACCAGGAATAACATTTCGAGCGGTAAAGAACTCCTTAATTTTTTAAAAAATGATTGGTTAATGACCCATAATTAACTACGTACTACCAAAAATCATTGTAAAAGAGGTGTAATTGGTCCCTACGTATGTGCAACTTGTAGAGTAGCCAAAGTAAAATTCATCCTTTTAACATCACAACTAATTTATCTTGCAAGAAACATGGTGATCTTCGAAGAGAAACAACAAAATATTCATAGTGATAGAATTTCACCTTCAGTAAAGACACTACCACATAAGGAAATTATGGCCAAAGGTATAGGGAATATTCAGTGGATGCACTAATCTGTAGAAAACAAAGAATCGAATTGACCTCTATTTCAACATTCCAGGCTATCCCCTCTAGGTGCCCTCACCCATCCTATGAATCTAGTTGGAAGTTAAGGATTGGTTTTGTGAAAATTGACGAATGGATCAAACTTCAACACCATCACATTCTATTTTTGATGGTGCGTCAAGAGAAAATCCATGAGAAGCAGGAGAGAGAGTCATCTTTGAATCCAAAGTAGAAGTAGAAACTAACATTTTCTTTAGGGTTGGGTAATAGGACCATTCTAGAGACAACAAGAGGAAACCAAGGTTCATCGAGGGTTCAATTGATAACCACACCAAGGACTAGAATCATGGTATTTGCTGGAACAAGCCAGCCTAGTACTACACCATTAGAACATGTCTTATCTGAATAGATTTTAGTTTACAAGCCATGTTTTGTCTTGTTCAATTCCTTCATAATATACCAGAACTGCTACCCAAAATGCTGTAAATTTTGGTGCCTCTAAGCTAGTTCCTGTGTCAGAAAAACCTCCATAAAGTGCACCAGCAGACAAAATGTCCAAAAATGTATTATAACAAAAAAAGCATGGCAAAAACCTACAAAATATGTACAATCAAATGATGCAAATGATATGTCAAGGAAAAACCCCTACATTGATCTACAAGGCCTCATCCCAATAGCCAACAAGCATGTTTATATGGTTCAATTCCCTCACAATCTACTAGAACTGCTACCCAAAATGTTGCAGCTTCTGGTGCCTCTAAGCTGGTTCGTGTGTCAGAGAAACCTCCAGAAAGTGCACCAGCAGAAAAAATGTCCAAAAACGTATTATTACAAGAAAAACATGGCCAACAACCTATGGAATACGTACAATCAAATGAGACGAATGACAAAACTAAACAATACACAACCAATACTATCTACTACTGTTGAAACTATATAAGTAATGGGCATACATAGATTTGTTAGATTTATAGGTTAATGATTAATCATAAGAAACCGAACAAATTTTATTCACATAAATGAGAAGGACAAAGGAATTAAATGATAAGAAAATTACTTCACTTTCCAATAGCATGTAGAGTGCTAAAATATTTTTTGGATAAGCTTAAGGAATTTAGGCAACTCCATTGGGATAAAATAAAACATAATGGCTTCCAGCATTTCAATATAAATGATAACGTGGCAAGCAGAATTTCTTAACAAATATCTCACCAAATTAGTAAGTGTGCTTAAGCAACAACTCCTATATACCTAGGAGATCACAAAATGTTGCAATAACCTGACACTTTGTTGAAGGTTTTTAAGAATTGCTTCATAAAGAACATATATTTCCTTCAGAAAAATATTAGGAAAGTGACTTAAAATGATTAGCTTCTGCAATTTGGAAAATATTTTGATTATCATCTAATAAAGTAAGGTCTTTACTATTAAGCAAGGTGACTCTAGAAAATGGGTCTTCATTACTAAGCATGGTGACTAGTAGAAGAATTCAGTCTTGAAATCTATATTTTGTTGCCAATATTTTTTATTTACTGACATCTCTAATAGTAACACCAATGCTTTCTTTCCTTCCTTTGTATCCCATGCTATTGCACCCAAGGGAATGCTAGATTTTTTTTCATTTTTCATCAAGCGCACTTAAGAGGAACTAGTTTTGACAGGTGGCAACTAGACATTCCTAAGATAGTTGAGGGAAATCTTCCCATATTCAGGAGCATTTACATCACCAATTTTAGAAAAAGAGATGTCCCCAATAGTTTCCTTGTACCTCATGGACAGGGAAACACTAAATTCTAATCCAACCCACTTTCATTTTGCATATGATGGTGGTCGGATCCATTCAAGGTGCATTGACAATGAGAATAGATCCATTGATTGATCCATCAATGGATGCATCCCTTAGGGGTGGGACATATCCTTAACACAACTAGGTTCCATCCAAGATAAAAGGGAAAAGGATACAAAAATGCTCACGCATATATGAGAATTGACTATATCATTTATCAGTGACATAAATAGAAGTTAGAACACATAAAATCATAAAATTACTTCATCTAACACAGTTATGTATCAAGACTTGAATCTTCAACTCTTACAAAAATTGTCACATGTCATTTCTGTTGTATGTATGAGTAATTTTCAGGGTAGTCATCCCCATGTGTGGGTGCACATATCACATATTTGGTAGGGGAATGACAGCATGTCCACCCAGGATGGTGGGCATCCCCAACCAATAAATAAATGCATGATTGGTGGGCCCTGTTACCCACCATATATCATGAGAATTAATCTAGTTGAAGACCTCACCCAAGCAGGTTGTACTTGGAGAATTTTGGCTTTATCGCTTGTTACCTCTCATGTTATATGAGGCCTACACTTGTGAATATTTTCACTACTATTGTCATTTCCACCACAAAGGGAGGTTTACAGGTTGACCTCTAGATGGCCTCGGAGTTGTGATTGCATTTTATGAGGTTTTGGTGATGGCCTCATCCTAATAGCCAACAAGCATGTTTGTCTAGTTCAATTCCCTCAAAATCTACTAGAACTGCTACCAAAAATGCTAAAAGTTTCGGTGCCTCTAAGTTGGTACCTATGTTAGAGAAACATTCAGAAAGTGCACTAGCTAGAAAAAATGTCCAAACAGGTTATTGTTGGGTATGTGTTATATTCTTTCCACGACTAAGCTCTCCTGTGGCCCCCTGCGGAAAGAAAACAACAAGTGGGAGAATTTTGGGTATGTGTTATATTCTTTCTGGTGGGCAGTCAGTGCCAATGGTTTTTTGCATGGTTTTGCACATGGTTTTAGGGTACGATGGCTTTTGGCCCCTGGTATTTTTGTAAATCCAGTCAAGGGAACTACGGTTATGTTATAATCCAGGGTTAATGGATTAGGGTTCATGTATGGTTCAACATGTATATATATGTGTTGTAACACTAAAAGGAATATAATTAAAAATCAAGCTAGTCGTCCTGATTTGGGATCCAGGGGAAAATTTCTGTGTTTATCTATTTTATGTTTTATTTTCTTCCTATTGTTTATTTTCTGTTATAATATTCATGTGTAGATAATTTCTATTTAGGGTTAAAACCTACAGTTATTAAAAGAAAAACAAGGCCATCAACCTACAAAATACATACAATCAAATGAGATGATTGATAAATGACAGCTAAACAATATGCAACCAATACCATCTACTACTGTCAAAACTATTGAATTAATGGGCATATATAGATTTGTTAGATTTATAGTTTAATGATTAATCATAAGAAACTGAAAATTTGTATTCACAAAAATGAAAAGGAAAAAGGAATCAACTGCTAAGCAAATGACTTCATTTTCCAATATCATATAGAGTGATAAAAAATTTATTGGATAAGCTTAAGGAATTTAGGAAATTCCATTGGGATAAAATAAAATACAACAACTCAACATTTCAATATAAATGATAATGTGGAAAGCAAACTCTCATAACAAATATCTCACCAAACTAGTAAGTTTGATTAAGTAACAACTCCTATATACCTAGGAGATAACAAAATGCTGTAATAACCCGAGACTTTGTTGAGGGTTCTTAAGAATTGCTTCATAAAGAAAATATATTTCCTTAAAAAAAATATTACAAAAGTGACTAGAAATGATTAACTTCTACAATTTGGACAATATTTTTATTGTCATCTAAAAAATTATTGTGAGATTCCCAACAATTCTCCACGGCATGGGGTATTTACTATTAAGCAAGGTGACTCTAGATAATGGGTCTTCATTATTAAGCATG
The DNA here is from genome assembly GCA_034641835.2 of Pinus albicaulis. Taxonomy (NCBI): domain Eukaryota; kingdom Viridiplantae; phylum Streptophyta; class Pinopsida; order Pinales; family Pinaceae; genus Pinus; species Pinus albicaulis. The sequence goes on from JAXQQM020075659.1 coordinate 9,498, forward strand.
GTGACTACTAGAAGAATAAAGTCTTGAACTCTATATTTTGTTACCAATATTTTTTATTTACTAACAGCTCTAAGTAACACCACTGCTTTCTTTCCTTCCTTTGTATCCCATGCTAGTGCACCCAATGGAATGCTAGATTTTTTTTCACTTTTCATCAAGGGAAGTTAAGAGGAACTAGTTTTGATAGGTGGCAACTAGACATTCCTAAGATCGTTGAGGGACATCTACTCATCTTTAGGAGCATTTACATCACCAATTTTCTGGAATGTGGGTAACATCCCAAAATAAAAAGATATGTCCCCAATATTTTCCTTATACCTCATGGATAGGGAAACACTAAAGTCTAAGGAATCAACACAAATGAGAAGGAGAAAGGAATCAAATTTTAAGCAAATCACTTCACTTTCCAATAGCATGTAGAGTGCTAAAATATTTGTTGGATAAGCTTAAGGAATTTAGGAAACTCCATTTGGATAAACTAAAATACAATGGCTTCCAGCATTTCAATATAAATGATAATGTGGCAAGAAAAATTTCTTAACAAATAGATTTCCAAAGTAGTAAGTGTGCTTAAGTAATAGCTCCTATATACCTAGGAGATCACAAAATGCTGCAAAAACCTAAGACTTTGTTGAAGGATTTTAAGAATTGCTTCAGAAAGAACATATATTGCCTTTAGAAAAATATTAGGAAAGCGACTTGAAATGATTAGCTTCTAAAATTTGGACAATATTTTGATTATCATCTAATCAAGTAGGGGCCTTTACTATTAAGCAAGGTGACTCTAGACAATGGGTCTTCAATATTAAGCATGGTGACTAGTAGAAGAATTCAGTGTTGAACCTCTATATTTTGTTGCCAATATTTTTTAATTACTCACAGTGCTAATAGTAACACCATTGCTTTCTTTCCTTCCTCTGTATCCCATTCTAGCACACCCAAGGGAATGCTAGATTTTTTTTCACTTTTCATCAAGCGCACTTAAGAAGAACTAGTTTTCACAGGTGGCAACTAGACATTCGTAAGACAGTTAAGGGAAATCTGCCCATCTTAAGGAGCATTTACATCACCAATTTTCTGGGATGTGGGTAACATCTGAATAGAAAAATAGATGTCCCCAACAGTTTCCTTCTACCTCATGGACATGGAAACAATAAAGTCTAAGCCAGCCCACTTTCATTTTGCATATGATGGTGGCCAGATCCATTCAGGGTGGGCTGAAAATGAGCATAGATCCACTGATTGGTCCATCAATGGATGCATCCCTTAGGGGTGGGACACATCCTTAATGAAACTAGGTACAATTTAAGATAAAAGAGACGAGGATAGTAAAAAAATCGCATGCATACATGAGAATGGACTATATCATTTATCAGTGACAGAAATAGAACACATAAAAATCATAAAATAATTTCATCTAACACAATCATGTATGAGTACTTGAGTCTTAGACTCTTACAAAAATTATCACATGTCATTTCTGATGTATGTATGAGTAATTGTTAGGGTAGGTGTCCCTCCAACCAATAAATAAATGCATGATTTGTGGACCCTGTTACCCATAATATGGCATGATAATTAATCTAGTAGAAGACCGCACCCAAGCAGGCTGCACTTGGAGAATTTTGGCTCTTTGGCATGTTACCTCTTATGATATAGGAGGCTTGTTACCTCTCATGTTATAGGAGCCCTCCACTTGTGAATATTTTCACTACTCTTGTCATTTCCATCAAAAATGGAGGTTTACATGTTGACCTTTAGACGTCCCTAGAGTCTTGATTGGATTTGATGAGGTTACTGATGAAGTAAGCATAGATGGCTTGATGATGTTGATGTTTGGGTTGCCTTGATGATGATTGTTTTATTTTCATACTATCCGACTTAGTTGTGAATCCCCTGTGATCATTAGATGGTTAATGATAAATGTTGTTGTATGACTCACTTGATGAAATCCCCTTGCATTTTGATTTTTGGCCTAAGCCAACATCATTTTCACATAATCAGTTCAATAGCTTCATGATGGTGTATAACACTCTAGCATTCTCCCTACTATTACCTGAACTGAAATTTTCCTTGGGGTGATTGAATATGCTCTAGCATGGTTTGATATTCATGAGGTACACACCCTTGTTCATATTGAAGGATTTTAAGCATATTATGGTATGCCATGATATATACTACAATAATTTCCTTCTTTAAAATTCTATATACGTAGATCCACTACATATGGGATTGGTTGGCATGATTTGAGGAATTCCCCCACATCTTATTGGTACACATGTTTAGGTCACCCTTTGAGGAGTTGTCATAACAACTATTTGACCATTTCTTGCCCACTTATCTATGAGATCCACATATGGAGGAGTGTGATAAATTTATTGGAGGGGCATCCTAGCTCTTGAGCATATACCTTTTCACAAACAACCAAATTGTTGCCAAATTAGTGCCAATAAATGCAAAATTGTAATAGAATTTTAAAATTAGGGTCATAATAGAAATTTGGACAAACATTGCTAGCAGCTATGGTGGCTATAAATCCATCATCTTAAAACCCTCACCACATTTTGATAAACTTTTTGAGAAATTCCCAACCTTTGTTGCTTGATCACTTTGGTTATTTGGGAAGATTGTGATTGCATAATGCACATGTTGGAGTACAGCTTGAACATAGGGAACAATTTTACGTGTTATGAGTGTTGATTTTTTTGTAGCTTGGGAGGTACTCCAAGCCTTTGTGTTCAAGGGTTAGAGGTCAAAGCGCCACAAATGGGCTTGTGGGCTTGAGATCCAAGCTTGGGGGTTTTTCACCCATCGTGATTTGGGCCAAAACTGTGATGGATTTTTGACATGTGATAGATGAGGATGATAGTGCTCGGCGGGACGATTCCAACACAATGAGAATCATCTCGTTTTGAGTTGTTCTTAGAGAGAAATTAATTTTTGAAGTTTACAAGTTAATTATTGGTTGTCAAGTCATCTTAGATTTATGTAAATAACTCCAATAGGTGTGTCTCTTCAAAATTCACTGAATCCCCTCATTGTGTCAATAAAAGGAGGGTGAGCACTTGTGTTTTAGGCATCCATTGTGTGTAACACATCACAAGAAGATAGCTCGTGGAGGAGAAGCAAACTTATGTTTTGGGCCACAGGAATAAGAGGGCTGAGAGTGTGGAGAATGGCGCAGTTTAGGGCACTCTTGGTGAATTTCATGAAGGTCATTTTGCTCTGCTAGAGGGTCGAGGCAAAGGAGAGCATTTATGTATGTTTTTAGGGTATGTTAGGGTGTTTAGACCCTTCAAAGAGATATTTTCATCCCTAGGTGGATGTTGTGGGAAAATTACAAGCCTAAACCAACCTAAACAAAGCTACGTAGGGCAATTTTAAGGTTGGTTCATGCCCAGGTGTTGAAGCCTCGAAAATCGTTGCAACAACATTGGGGATAACCACCTCGTCTAGACCTTAATACAACTTTTCTGTTTATAATAGTGGCTCCGACGGGTTTGACTAGGTCCAGTTACCTTTTCCCTATTGCTATTGGTTTATGATTTATCTTTAACTACCAATAGACAGGCATAACAAATCAATTCTTCTTGCTGATCGGGAAAGAGAATGACCCTTAAGCTGATTTTGGTTCAGCCAAACTGCAACTAAGATTTTGCCTCTTCGAGAAGAGGACTTAAAAGAATGTAGAACTTAATCTAAATTCAAACTTATTCTATAATGAACAAAAAAGAAACTAATCTAAATTCTATCTCAATTAGGTAGATATAGATCTAACCCAACTAAGAGCAAGATAATTAAATAATGAACATTTAAATATGTTCGGATTTTAATTAATATCAAGCTAACGGAGAAATTCAATTAGCATGAAATTTCTGAATACCAAAACACATCATATTGAGACCATTTAACTGAAATAATAAATCAACAACAATCAGGAATAAATTGACAAAAAAGATATTGATTGTCAAAATGAGTCAAGCCAATAATTAAACAATAACATGTGGAAGAAATTCGCAACACATTACTATTTAATAAATCATTTTTATAAGATGGATTTCTGAGTAAATAGTTACTCAGAAATTAGAGTTTAATCCATAAGAAAAGAGATACATCACAATATTGAGACAAATTATCCATATCAACAGAAATTCATAAACATGAATAAAATGAAACAACAATTTTATTATCATAAAATTGAAGTTAATATTTGATACATAAATGAAAAAAAAACCAGTTAATTGAATCCGCTTCTTTGATCCTGGTCTCTAATAGTACTTTACATTACTTCAATTTCTGCTTTCAAAACTAGAGCTACACAAATGCAAACTCTGTCCATCATACATAATTTAATATATAAAGAAAAATCCTCAATAATGTTCAGATCTGAAAATTTTCTCT